>JAVQJL010009751.1:0-56827 GCA_036024295.1 Nannoperca obscura | reverse complement strand
ATGTATATATGTGTATATGTATGTATATATGTGTATATATGTGTATGTATATATATATATGTGTATACGTATATATATGTGTATACATATATATGTATGTATATGTATGTATGTATGTATGTATATATATGTATGTATGTATGTATATATATGTATGTATATATATATGTATATAATAAATAAAAAAAATGGATTGTACGCAGAAAGAAGAAGTATACATATCATGGATGCTACTTTTTTTCCCTCCATGGTGGAAATTTGTGACGTCACTATATAGAGCATACTCTAGTATACTATACAAGTTTCATACTCTATATTTCATACTATATATTAGAGACTGATTTCACAGCCCTTAACTACCCTACATTTTATTTTTCAGTTCAAAGTTAAAATATCGTAGACTACCTACAGCAAAAAGGACTTTCTTATTAGTGACTTCAATGTGTTCTTCCTGTGTTGCATCGCATGTTTTTTTTGTTTTTATTTGTCTTCTAGTGTAATGGTGTGACACCAGATTGAACTAATCCATTAATTAGCCTGCATTATTCCCTAATCACACATGAGCTTTGCACTCTAAATTTATCCTATGCAAAATAAACCCCTTACCACCAAGTCCACACATGTCCCAGTTTATTTTTTTCTTCTTTTCTCCATTACCCCAATTGCTCATCCCTGGCAGACAGATGTTCTCCCAGTGCCCCATTTTCTCCATTGGTCCTTGGCCTCCTCTATTCCTGTCCTCCTTTCCTCCACCCTATGCCCCATGATGCCTAATCCCTGGAGTCTCTTGTGTTGGCCGTATTTCTGATGGAGGCTGCTAGTGTCTATTTTTACCCTGGTTATAGCTCATCGGCTCCCTTGTACCAGTTAACATGTAGCTGTACTGTATGTAGTGATTCCCTGCAATGCTTTCTTCCAGTTTAAACAGGAGATGCAGAGCTACACAACAAGGACACATTTGATTATTTCTGTCTTTATGGAAGATAATGTTTGTTTAAAATATTTTTCTATTGCTGGACAGCTGAACAAATTAACCAGAAAGACTAATGACTACTGACTAAGTCTCCATTATTAAAATATGAAGTTTGGGCACGGAGTTTGAACTGACTGTGGGTGGGATGTCTTTGACCAAGTAACTGTCTTGGTTAATCCCACAGACTGTATATAAAAGGATGACACGTCTCCACTTCCTCCCACTTTACAAAAATAAAGCCAAAATATACCACATTCGGGCGCTGCCATCTTGCGCTTGTGATGTCATTTAGAACCAGAGTCTTCGCAGTAGTGATCCGCATATTGAGGTTCAGCCCATACACTCGCCCGAACCAATTGCAAGCACACTAACAGTTGTCAATCATGACATCACGCCCACTGTTTATAGCAACAAATAACTAATTAAAACCAAAGTTATCACACTTGAACACACATAAGGGTGATAAGAACTACCTAAAATGACAGAAACCATGTTTGGGGAAAATTGTATTTGACATGTACTGCAGCGAGTCACCAGGGAGCAATCAAGATGTTTTTGGGGAGTTGTCCGTCTTTATATACAGTCTTTGGTTAACCCACAAAGTTTTTGTTGATTTGACATTCCAACTTTATTAAATATGTTGCCATCTTTAATATTCTAATATCTTTCCATTTATTTGATATCAAATATGTTTTGTAATTTATAATGTATTAAATCATTGATTAGAACAATTAAGCCATGTGCAAATCGACTAGTTAGAAACAAAAATTGGTTTAATTGCTCTTCATGGCCAGAACCTGCTAGGCGGTCCAAAGTTCTAACTAACCAACATCGTCATCCTTAAAATTTACTGTTAGAGGGGGAAGATTATTCTTACCTCTAATATTAATGTAATATTGTATAAATCGAATCTTGTAGAACCTCAGGAGAAGATGTGCAGATAGTCATGGGTGAAATAGTTTTACTATACTTTTAGTCTTCCAAAGCAAGCTCAAGAGTATACGTGGTCTAGTCTTGTTTTTTTTTATCAGAATTTGTACAGGATTTTACAACTTTTTTTACCCCAAACTGCCACACTGAATCACATATATTTTAAATTTACATTCAATTTAGCTTTATAGTTACACACATTCTCATTTTGTTTCACTTGAGATCAAACAAATGGCCTGGTATTACTGGTAACATTGTAAATGCGTAAGTATTGTGAAGTACTGTAAACATAAATTATGATTTTGATGAATATTTTTCCACTGTTTATATTACAAGTAGACTAATTTCCCAAGACGTTGCTGTTGTCTTTTGAGTTGCACCTCTTTTAATGAGTAAAAAATGAATACTAAGTGATGAGGTTTGGCCTTTCTCTTCTTGACTTCTTTCCCCAGACTGCCTTTTCAGACTTTGTCCCATGAACAGATACTCGGCACAGAAACAGTTCTGGAAGGCAGCAAAACCTGGAGGCAACAGCACCACTGACACAGTCCTCCTCACCAAACTCCATGTAAGTGTCCGCTTCACCTTCAACCTTTGTTTGCTCTTGAAAATAATGGACTGCCTTATTAGTGACATGTCAAATGTGTATGAAGGATATATAGTATTTTTGAAAGACAACTGCCATCTGATAGGGTGAGTGTTTTCTTCAGCAACTCTGTTTCTTGTGTTTTAGCACGCTGCCGACCTGGAGAAGAAGCAGAATGAGTCTGAAAACCGCAAGCTGCTGGGCACAGTCATCCAGTATGGAAATGTCATTCAGGTGTGTTCAGGAACATATGAGATAAGCTGCTTTGGTTAACACATCTGCAGCACCATGTGACACTGTGTGCTTGATAATATTGACTATAATTCTATTTTAATCAGAGTTTTAAATAATTGCTAAAGCACAACGGTGTGTTTATAAAGTCGCCTGTTGTAATGTCTTATCGTGCTTTGCTCATTGCCCAGGAATGGTTTGCACACAGATAGGAGATCACCTGAAACCAGGAATGGTCATGCATGCTGTATGACATACATAAGGGAGACAGTGCATACTGTGTAGGATGTCCTAGTTGCAATGAACTCGGTCATTCCAGTAATAAACTGAGCACTATTTGGTTTGTGGTTTGCTATAGGAAAGTATTTTAAACATAGATTGCAGACAATGTCCTTGCAAGAGTGGTTTAACATAATATTATACTATCTAATGCACTTCGAGTGTACTCTGCAACGCAAACTTAATGGTTCTAATACCGTATATCACGTTGTAGGATTAAGTTCAGTGTTAAGTTAAGTCGGCTCTGGGCCCCAAAAATATGTGGAGCTTATATGATTCCAGTCTAGTTGGGAATAGATTATTTTTGACAGGCCTGGGAACTTTTCATTAAATAGGTAAACCCACAGAGGTCGTGAGAAGCACTTAAGGATAAGAGATTTTAAGTACTTAAATCATTTTGAAAAGAAATAAAGACACCAGACCGAAGTGTTTCCTTGGGTCCAGCTGTACCAGTTGACAGTAGCTATGTGTTTTGTAACCTTGTAACGCTTTTTTTTGTGCTTTGTCTACAGTTGCTGCATTTGAAAAGCAATAAATACCTGACGGTGAACAAGCGCCTTCCCGCACTGTTGGAGAAGAATGCCATGAGAGTGACTCTGGACTCTGCAGGAAATGAGGGATCCTGGTTCTACATCCAGCCCTTCTACAAGTTGCGATCCCTAGGAGACAGTGTGGGTAGAGCGGCATGTGGGAGTCAAGTTAATTATGCTCAGCAGGAGAAATTAAGAACATATTTTTAGACTTTTCACAAGGTTTGAAAACAGAAGTCACATGGACTGAACATTTAGCTTTTTTTATGAGACAATAAATCCAAAATAAAAGACAATTAGCCTGATCTGAGCACCAGTTCAGGCTTCAGTTTGCCCTTCCCTTTGTTTTGTTACGGAACTACAAACTAATAATTATGTCTTCAAAAGTCTGTGTTGTCATCTGTTTTTGGTAGTTGGATAAGATAGAGTATTCTCAGCGTCTAAACATTCTGCTGAACTGAGAAGACAATTGAGTTTGAATGGCATTTTCATTCTCAATAAACTTAAACAGAATTTGAAACATCCACTCCAAACATGATCCGTTATCTACACTTTGCATGCATTATAGTTACGGACAGCCCCAAAAGATTTTTTTTGCACCATCATGGTTCACGTGCAGGTTACTAGTTCAGTTGCATAGATAATGTCGGACACCTACAGTAAAGAATTAGGATGAAGACAATATTGCTAGTGTAAGATCTAGGTGTTTAAGTTAGTGGCGATTAGACTTAAACTTTCCTATTGATGCTTGCTGTTTATGCCTACAGATGTTCCTTTGTGGTTAGTGAGGGATGTTCAGGGTCAGCGCCACACCTTTCATCCACATTATGGTCCACGACTCCCCCCAGTGCTTATCTGGAGGCTAGCATGATCCAGTGTAATCACATCTCCCATACCTAAGTGTTACGCTCACCTTGCGAGGAAAGGGGAATTGCAGTGTTGAAAAATCATGGCTAATATCTTGGGACATGACATAGTTATGGTTTTGGAATTTAAATGGAGTGCTCAGTCCCACACAGTGGCCCCCAGATCAGCAGTATTTCATCTTGTTTCAAGATGTTCTGTTATCGCTTCACTGAAGTCTGTATTTGAACAACACTTTCATTCTAGTCTTCTTGTTTCTGAGTAAAAAGCTACAGATAAAGTTCATTTTGATTTATCTAAACCAGATACTCTTGTGAATGCAGTATGTTCGATGTATTTATATTGATCCTGCAGGTGGTGATTGGGGATAAAGTGGTCCTTAACCCTGTGAATGCTGGACAGCCTCTACATGCCAGCAGCCACCAGCTAGTTGACAACCCAGGATGCAATGAGGTACATGAACACTTGTTCTTACAGGCCTGTATAGTAAACAAAACACAAGATAGGTTCCACATTTGCTTCCCTAAAGTGGAATATACTTAGGTTTAAAGGCCCGCATTATATAATAAGACATAAAACTTTACATTACTCTGGTTTGTTTACACACTCTCTGTCTTTCAGGTTAATTCTGTAAATTGCAACACGAGTTGGAAAGTTGTTTTATTCATGAAATGGAGTGACAACAAGGAAACAATACTCAAAGGGGTAGGTATTCTCATGTTTTTGTATTACATTAACATATAGTAATACATTTTTGCAAATACCTTTTGTGAAACACACCTTCATTAACTGGCTACAAATCAAATTGTATGTAACATATTGGATATAATAAGGTTTATTAGAACACATTAAACATGGTGAAAAAGTGTGTGTGTGTGTGTGATGGCAGGGCGATGTAGTCCGGCTGTTCCATGCCGAGCAGGAGAAGTTCCTCACTTGCGACGACCACAGGAAGAATCAGTATGTTTTTCTTAGAACAACCGGTCGGCAGTCGGCCACTTCTGCCACCAGCAGCAAAGCACTGTGGGAAGTAGAGGTTAGCACAACATGTTCTCTATATAATGTAATTTTCCATTTATTAACTAGATAACAAATGCCTAGTCTTAAAAGCACAGTGCCCTCCATGGAGATATTATATTGCTGATATTATATTGCAGCATTTGACACAAGACGTCTTCTTTTTCACGTCTTTTGCCATTGCCAGGTGGTCCACCACGACCCGTGCAGAGGAGGTGCAGGCTACTGGAACAGCCTGTTCAGGTTCAAACACTTGGCCACAGGCTGTTATTTGGCTGCAGAGATGGGTGAGGTGTGTGACAACTTCTTTATCTTCCCATGCATACCCACGCTCTGTACCCATGCATGCTGTTTGCCTTTCATACAGTGTATCTGACATAGTAGCATTAAGTCCAGTTTTAATCAGCAAAGCACTCTGACATAGTCGGTCAGCAGCCATGTGGTGCAGACATACAGGTAGACTGGATGCCTGGTGCAGTGACCATGGTTTGAAATGAATGATGCTGAGGAGGATATTTGACATGCGAGTGCATTTCCCAGGTGAATCAAGACTTTGAGGAGGAGAGTGCTGAGCAGCGGTCCGCGGTAAGACTTGTTCTCTTCTCTGAGTGCTTAGCAACATCACGCCGGTTGCCCCTCTGCTATTGATCTAATCTGTTCAATTCTGTGCTGGATCTTTTGCTTTCTGCTCTAGGTGGTGGACTTTACACCCTTTAATTTCCAGGTACGATCAAGTCATATAATGTTTACTTGGCTGTAGCACCCTAGCACAACAATCATTGTCGTGATTGTCACTGACATGCACCGTCTTTGCTGCTTTGCAGTCAGCAGCGGCAGTAGCAGTACATTACCACAGGGCGTCACCATGTCATCACCTCAGCTGATGTACAGCTCACCATTAGATGGCAATGTTGTACAAGCCATGCTGATCCTAGCAGGGATGTTGTTTGCACCTGTAGCTTTTAACTAAGTGGCAACAAGAGCCAACAAACTAATGATGACTATTAGTATAGCCTGACCAACAGTGGTGACTACTATGTTAAAGTGAAAACATCCATACTGGTCATGGTTGAGGGTCAGTAGTGTATTTTATCAGTGGTTTGCAGCCAGTGCTTTGCTTCCTTTCACTGCATGTCTTCTTGCTTTAGCTGGATGCAGATAACGAAGCTCTACGAGGTCGTCTGCGAGCTCCACAGGAGAAGATCATGTACACTTTGGTGCCAGTTCCCGACGGCATGGACATCTCCTCCATCTTTGAGCTAGACCCTACCACTCTGAGAGGCGGGGACTCCATGGTACCCAGGTATAATACACAGTATAACCCACACACCAAACATACAACACTTAATAATACTAGGTTAGTTAAAAATGGATATAACATTCTGATATCACATAGGTACAACATGAGTTAAGGACATCTAAGGATTCAAACACTCCACTACCTACAACTAAAAGTAAAATACATTTTGGTTTGTTTATGTAAAATTGCTCAAGGCTGTTAAACAGATGCATCTTCAGTGTACAAACAGTCCAGAGACTGCTGAGAAGTGAAGAAGTGATGTTATACTAATAATAATAATAATAATATAATAATAATAATAATAATAATAATATCAGAGACAACAACAATGTCAGAGACTCCTGGGGGGAGGAAACATGTTTTTACCCTTTAATGGAAAAAAAAATAACATCAGGGATGTTGGAAAATATGGGGGGAAATGGGTTGAATGACAAATATCTCAACACAACGTTCTTTAATCAGAATAACCACAGTGATGTCAAGACTTGAGCTCATCATTTAGTAGTAATAGTAAACATTTGACTCATGTGTAGAGTTGAAGGGGAATTTGAAACATTACCAGGAAGTAGTAATGAAGGTCAGAGGTAATGAGGGCTTTTGCAACTTACCCAAAGTACCCTTTTTGTTTGTTTGTGTTACCAGCTGCTTGTTCTGGTCACTTATTGACTTGGCATTCAAATGAGAGATTATTGCTAATTCTTCTGTGTGTGTGGTTGGACCACAGATAGCAGGAGATGGTTAGGAGTGTGTGGTCATTATTTATAGTGGGTTTATTTTTATTTTTTTGCAAGCAGCAAGTTGAGGTAGACTTTTGGCTTCTATGCAGACTTTGACCTGTGTAAAGTCAATTCACTAGTGTTTGTTTTTCCTAAGATATTATGGAAAGTCTAGATTGTCTCATGCTTTCACTTGTGTGTGTGTGTGTGTGTGTGTGTGTGCGCGTGTATATAGGGGTGTCTTTGTGAATTTCAATGTAAAGGTCACCTTTTTAGATGGTACTAGCCAAGGAGAGCAAGGAAAGTCCCAGCATGGCATGAAACAGGAAACCATTGTAATCATGCTGAGAATGGGAATGGAAAGTGTGCACAAGATGAGGAAAAAAAACTAGATTAAATGCCATCCGAGCCCCTTTTGTGTCTGAGCGAAAACCACCAACTAGATGTTGCGTAAACACTGCATAAGCCTTCACATACAAAAACATAATAAATGTTTTAGCAGGAAATTGTCTCTTTACTCCCAGGTTAGTTTAAAATGAGTCTTACTGAATCATTATTTATTTGATAAAGCAAAATATTTGACAATAGTCACAGTTTTGGTTAGTATGAAAAGTATGTGATATTTCATGTACTTTAGGTTGACTGTACATATGTAATGAGCCTCTGTTTTGTTCCTTTATTCTTGTTGGCAGTATTGTGTGAGAGGGAATGTGTGGTTCTGAGATTTACAATTGTACTTTTGTCAAAGCCTCCATTGTGTCACATCGTCAGGTGCGTGCCTGCTACTGCTAGCACCTCCCATTCCTACCTGAAAGAACCCTGTCTCTCAAACTTTAGCCGGGGACTAATTAATGCCTGGGAGAAGCGGTACACAAAGTTAAGCCTGTCAGCTTCAGTAGACGGTTACGTAATACCTTCCAGGAACATGGCTACAGTCTGCTGTCTATGCTGAAGCCTAACAAGCTACGCACGCACACACCTACTTCTACACATGTGGAGCGGGTTTGAAAGACGTTGTTGGCTCAGACTTTACTATGTGTAAAGGTTTAGTGCTTAATGGAGGGGAGATGATACTGTACAGGTCACCACTAATCTGTAATGCCTCACACTGGACGGAGGAAGCCATTTTAAGCAGTCTGTCTTCCCAACCATGGAAGTTTGTTTACATATCTTCCTCACTTGTTACTTCTCAGTCGCAAGGATAGAAACTGATATACTAATATATACGCTGACTCACTACTTTGTTAGGGACACCTGCATGTGCAGTAAATCCTAGATTTGGGATCTTGTGTTTTTATTGGCGCCGTTTCAGAGAGGTGTTGATTTATGACCAAGTTATCATTTAATCATTTATGAGACCTTAGAAAATGGTGGTAGAGTGTTGAACCCCCCCTCACCCTCCCCACTGCCCCACCCCCTTCCAGATGTAAATAGGTTATTTATCATGTTCTAGTTACAGTACTAAAAAAGCAAATTCAGTGAAGGTTAAGAAGTTGATTTGTTTGAACCACTAGATGGAGACAAATAGACATCATCATGTTTCTGCGAGGTCTTACTGTATGTTATTATGGTACAGTCAGTCCAGTCAAGACTTGTAGCTGCTTACCTTTGAGACACTCACAGTTGAGCACAGACAGATAGACATCGGTGACATGTGCATTATTGTTTGAAGACCAGAAGCTGGTTTAATGGACCTGGACTCTAAACAAACACTGTTGTCTCACTGGAGATTTTTCCTTTTTGCCTTTATTACATAAAGTAGACATACAAACACAAACTGGTGAGGGAGCGAAAGAGGGGTATAGCATGCATCAAATGTTTAAATGTAGTTCAAGTTTTATTCCTCTGGTATTTCTAGTTTAAGTTTATGCATATACATTTGTTCAGAGTATGGTGCTAATAAAAAGGTCATGGGACCAATAAAATCAAAAGGATTTATTACTTGGGGAACTTGAACGTGCACGTTAAATTTCTGGGCAATTGGCCCATTAGATTGTAAGATATCTCGTGTGCTTAGTTCATTCTTTGTTATGAGGGTGTCTCTAGACTAGAAGAAAGCTTGTCTAAAATGAAAAGAGTTTATTTGGAGAATAAATGTGGTCTTTAAATGATTTGGGTATCTTACCCACAATGCCCTCCAGAAAATCCAGTCAACCCTACAATGGAGGTAACCTTCTCAAAGAGTCTGTTAAATTCGTCATCTGATTAGTTCTCCACCAGTGTAGCCTGTGGTGGAAACGGCCAATGTTTCAGGGCTTCCAGTGTTGCCTGGAAAACGAATATTTGGTTGTGCTGGTTATTGTTTACAGTCCGATTAACAATCTCAAAACCCATCTGCTATTGTCTGATGATTTGCATGCAGATATGTTAAAAAAGAGCTAATAATTTAATAACTGATCAAACCTGTAACTTCTCCATAACTGGTCAGATTTTCAAAGCACTATGACACATTTTCCTGTGCCTGTTAGCATCATTTAATTATGTTTTATCATCTCAGACAATTTCCTCTGTTTCTTCCAGGAGCTCCTATGTGAGGCTAAGACACTTGTGCACCAACACGTGGGTTCACAGCACCAACAACCCCATTGACAAAGAGGAGGAGAAACCTGTTATGTTACGGGTGAGTAGTTCATGGCTAGGTCAATATGTATAACAGGTGAAGATGCACCAGTTTTCTGAACAGATATACAAAAAAACGATTGATTTTTCTAGATTGGAACATCAGCAGTAAAAGAGGACAAGGAAGCTTTTGCCATTGTACCAGTGCCACCAGCAGAAGTGCGTGATTTAGACTTTGCCAATGATGCAAGTAAAGTGTTGGCGTCCATCGCTGGCAAGCTTGAAAAAGGCACCATTACACAAAATGAAAGAAGGTATGTGGGGAAGAATACCGACTGCAGACTTTAAATTCTACATTATTATGTGTTTGTTGCACTGTATATATTTGATGTCAGATGTCACTGGAAGTAGCTGCTCAATTTCTTCAAAACATTCTGTTTTAAAGCAGTCTGTAATGTTTTACTGTTTGTTTTTGACTCGTCAGGTTTGTGACCAAGCTCCTGGAAGATCTAGTTTTCTTTGTGGTGGACATCCCCAACAGTGGGCAGGATGTTTTGGAGATCATGGTTAACAAACCCAACAGAGAAAGACAGAAACTCATGAGAGAGCAGAATATACTGAAGCAGGTTGGTCTTAAACCTCAGAGACTGTAACTGCACTGATTTAAAGTTTATGATTCCTTTTTGGATCTAATCTAATTCTCCATTTTCGTTTCAGATTTTCAAACTTCTCCAAGCCCCTTTCACAGACAGTGGTGATGGTCCCATGCTGCGACTAGAGGAGCTTGGAGACCAGCGGCATGCTCCTTTTAGACATATTTGCAGGCTCTGCTACAGAGTGTTACGCCATTCTCAACAGGATTACAGGAAGAACCAGGTATGTGGACACAACAACTCCACTGTGACCCCTGATACTTTGGCTTTGCCTTTGCAGTAACACCCCCTCTATTCCTCTCTTTACAGGAGTACATAGCCAAACAATTCCGCTTTATGCAGAAGCAGATAGGATATGATGTGCTGGCAGAAGACACAATAACAGCTCTGCTCCACAACAATCGGAAGCTGCTGGAGAAACACATCACTGCTGCTGAGATAGACACATTTGTCACCCTAGTGAGGAAGAACCGGGAGCCGAGGTGAGGCTAACAGGAAGTAGCAGGCCCTTGCTGTCATCATAGACTTGCATAGAAGCAACTGTGGCCACTTTGCGTCAGATTTGTTTGTATAACATCTCCTACGGAATGTAAATCTATGTAAATGTATTCAAATGTGAGCAGAGGCATATGAGTGGCACTGCTTGTGCATGATCTTGGCACTGTAGGTAATTTGCTGACAGTTAGTGTGTGCTTGTGTTATGTTAATAATATGTAAAAGTGTCGTTTGGACAAAGGAGGCCCTCACAGTTTCAAATGTTGTAGTACTGAGAGAGTGGGACCAAAACAAGGCATTAGTATTCAAACCTTTGCTTCCTTATATATACACCTGTAATATAATCTGAAACCATGCATATCTTTTAACTTCCCCAGTGCCTATGAAAAATAAAAAATAAATGAATGTATTGTAATCTGTACCCAGGTTTCTGGACTACCTCTCTGATCTCTGCGTGTCTATGCAAAAGTCCATCCCTGTGACACAGGAGCTCATCTGCAACGCAGTACTGGACCCAACCAATGGTGACATCCTCATCGAAACCAAGTTAGCCTCTCGTGTTTCTCAATTATTAGAGTTTTTCAAAACTGAAATGAGGATTTAGAAATATTGCTTATGCTGTTCACCAGGTTGGTCCTGTCGAGGTTTGAGATTGAGACAACCTCAAATGGAGAGAGTCCAGTGGAGGCAGAGGATGAAGAGGAGGTCTGGCTGTTCTGGAAAGACAACTGTAAGGAGATACGGAGTAAGAGTGTCCGGGAGTTGGCCCAGGATGCAAAGGAGGGCCAGAAGGACGACCATGATGTGGTCAGCTACTACAGGTGAGGCACGTTTGATTATACACATATACAAACATATACACTGTTGTAAAATCATATTAGAATGGTTTTAACATTAATCTGAAGGAAGTGTCAAAGTATGGTAATATAGAGCAATCGAATCTACAACAACCACATGTCTGGTTCAAACATGAACATTTTAAAATATTGCTCATGAAAACTTTGATGTGATTTCTGACCAGACTATCATCTTCTTCCCTTATTTTTAGATATTTAACTGCAAAACATGTTTTGAAAAACAATAACATCACATAGGCACAAAGTAATATTCAAGGATATTGAATATGACAATTACTAAATTCTGAGAAAAAAGACAAGACTATAATAATTCCAAACTTGCATAATATTTCCTCCCAGGTGCCAGCTGAACCTCTTTGCCCGGATGTGTCTGGATCGTCAGTACTTGGCCATCAACAAGATCTCTGGTCAGTTGGATGTGGATTTGATCCTGCGCTGCATGTCTGATGAGGACCTGCCCTTTGACTTGCGGGCGTCTTTCTGCCGCCTGATGCTGCACATGCATGTGGACCGTGACCCTCAGGAGCAGGTCACACCTGTCAAATATGCCCGTCTTTGGTCTGAGATTCCCTCTCAGATTGCTATTGATGAGTGAGTGAGCATCTCATGATTGACTTGTATTGCCATTCAGAAAATGTCACAGCATCACGAACATGTGATTCTCCTCTAATTATTCAGCTATGACAACGATGGAACCACCAGAGATGAGATCAAAGAGCGGTTCTGCCTCACAATGGATTTTGTGGAGAATTACCTGAGAGAGGTGGTGTCGCAGAACATTCCCTTCTCTGACAAGGAGAAAAACAAGCTTACCTTTGAGGTAATGCCTCTCTGTGGATGGTATGAACAGATGAGAAGTCACATTGCCTTAATTCACTTATAAATCATGGTTTTGAATTTACTTGTCCATAGGTAGTCAACTTGGCGAGGAACCTCATATACTTTGGTTTCTACAACTTCAGTGACCTGCTTCGACTGACAAAAATCTTACTGAACATTTTAGACTGTGTCCATGTCAGCACCATTTACCCCATCAACAAGATGGAGAAAGAGGAGGAAAACAAAGGTAAATTTCCGGCTTCACTGTATATCAATGAACAATGTTTTCCTTTACTGCCTTGGATGTTGTATCACGATACAAAGAGAGTCAAGATTGTCATTTATAATTGTAGCTGTTTCTTTCCCTTATCTTGCAGGAACACATAGCTGAAGGACTGATTTATTCAATTAGATACTGGTTAACCTCTCATTTTCTCAGCTATGTATAGATACAGGACCTGCAAGTATTTTAAAGATGGGCACAAGCACAAATAAATATTCATATATATGTATTAAAGACCAAAATGACACAAAACAAAATTTGACACCATTTGATACCATTGAAATTTTCTTAACTAACTTAAGTTTTGTGAGGCAGCAAAGTGTTTTTTTTTTTTTAAATACATTAAAATGACCTTTTAACCATCTTGCAAAGTATCGTTAAACACACATTCATATTTTGTGCAGAATTGAATGTTATTATTGGTCTGCTTCTGCATGCATTGTAGCTGGCAGTAATGTGATGAAGTCCATTCATGGTGTCGGGGAGTTGATGACCCAGGTAGTGCTGCGAGGAGGCGGCTTGTTGCCCACCACACCCACTCATCAGCCAGAGGGAGATGTGGTTAAAACACAGACTGAACCAGAGAGAGAAGACATCATGGTCATGGACACAAAGCTCAAGGTCATTGAGATTCTACAGGTAGGACATCAGGAAACCAGTTCTTCCCTGATGGCAAACATTGTTTTCATATTTGTATCGTAATTTTTTCTCCTTTTTCTTTAGTTCATTTTGAATGAACGGCTAGATTACAGGATCTCCTGCCTGCTTTGTATTTTCAAACGTGAGTTTGATGAAAACAACCAACAAGCAGACAACCCTGTCAGTCAGAATGGGACCAATAATGTTGCAGGTCAGATGCCAGGTATGATGCCTCTCGATTAAATGGACCTTTTTTTTTTTTACAACAGACACTGTGGTTTGTCATAGCAGGAAAAGCACAGGTGTAATTAAAGACATAAATAATGAGCATTTAGTTGAGCTGCTTCCAGGTTCCTGGTATTGTGCATGCTGGCTCACTGTGAGTGTCGCACGCAATACATCTTCCCTTTAATCACAAATGTAAACAACTAAACTAAATGTAATATTTTCCAGTCTAATTTTAACTATTAAATATTTTTTCCACAGTATGTGAGCGCCCACATTTTTCCTCTTGACTGTAGTTTAACATCCTGGATACTGAGTCGCTTCTGTTTCACGTTCACTCTCCATCATTCGTAATTATTTTACCGCCATTGCACAGTCTGAAGAGACGCAATGCATTATGGGAGAGTCGAGTACATCCAGTAAACTCACGTTGCATGCCCAGAAAATCTAGCTAATCTAGTAACCATCTGGATATTTCTCCGTACACAAAATCCACATAATATGCAGTTGGAATGCCCTACATACTACATACTCAATTTTACGTCACACTTGGTATTTTTATAGTCTTCGATTTCGAACACAGCCTGATATGGCTTACTGGGACACTTGATGGAACTTTTGTCATTGTTAATGAAATTTGTTTCACCTTTGCTTTTCCTAAAATATCTATTCTTGGAAATAATTAATTCATAATTTTAACTCTAGGTAATCTTGACTTTGAAAACATTGAAGAACAGGCAGAGGGGATTTTTGGAGGAAGGTAATCCATACCTTGCTAGTCTTTCCTAAACTATTCTGAAGCAAGATAAAGGAAGACAAAGTTCATGTAATTTTTCTTCCAATGACCTTTTAGTGAGGAGAACACTCCACTAGACCTGGATGACCATGGTGGTCGTACCTTCCTAAGAGTCCTGCTGCACCTGACTATGCATGATTACCCTTCTCTTGTGTCTGGAGCGCTTCACCTGCTCTTCAGACACTTCAGCCAGAGACAGGAAGTCCTCATGGCCTTCAAACAAGTAGGGCTTACCACTTTTTACCATTAATTTTAATAACTGACCATGCACACATCTGGGATAGCACTCACAAGTTCACAAGTGCTAAACTAGTAATTGAGAAATGTTATGATTCCTGAGTACAAGCTGATGCAAATCTACACTCCTCAAATTAAAAATGCAGGTCCAGCTGTTGGTGACCAGCCAGGATGTGGATAACTACAAGCAGATCAAGTCAGATCTGGACCAGCTGCGTTCAATTGTGGAGAAGTCTGAACTGTGGGTTTATAAAAGGCAAGGAGAAGATGGGATGGATGGAGATGGACCTTCAGAGTCTGACAACAAAAAGAAGGTGCAGTGTACGAGAAGATGAAAACATTTGTTGAACTGATGAATAAGGAAAGTTCATTAAAAGGCAAAGGTGTGATAGAGTGATATAAAGTGCTATAAAAGGACTTTTTGCTCCTTGTTTTACAGGGAGACTCGCTTAGTTCAGATAAGAAGAAGACCGAAAGCACCAGCAGTTACAACTACAGGGTTGTAAAAGAAGTATGCTCCTTTTGTATTTCCTTGTTTTTTCATGGTTGTGATTTGTTGTCTGCAATTAAGAATCCTCCTGGTGTGTGTGTTCAGATCCTGCTGCGTCTCAGTAAGCTGTGTGTCCAGGAGGGAAGCTCAGGGAAGAAGAGTAAGAAACAGCAGCAGAGGCTGCTGAGGAACATGGGAGCCCACAGTGTAGTGCTGGAGCTCCTGCAGATCCCCTATGAGAAGGTGCAACGCCGCAACTGAGTATCGTATTACGTGCAGAACAAATAGGAAGTTTAAAGCTCTGCATAGCTTTTACACATTTGCAGTTCCCCTTTTTAATGTTAATGTGTGCAAGTAAGTAAAGCTTTATTTATACAACACTTTTTAAAACACATAGTTACAAAGTGCTTCACACATGAAATTAATTCACACAAATGAATAAATATTAAAGAAATAGTAAATTGCAATAATAACACAAAACATGTAAATAAAAAAGGAAGTCTGACTCTGTGTTATCTGCATTAGGGCGAGGACGTCCGAATGCAGGAGATCATGAAACTGGCTCACGAGTTCCTGCAGAATTTCTGTGCAGGGAATCAGCAGAATCAGGCTCTTCTTCACAAGCATATCAACTTGTTTCTTAACCCAGGGGTGAGTAGAACATGCATTTCAGGAGTACTCATAGGGACTGATACAGTTCTACAGTGGATACAGTTTGGTATCTTTTGGGAAAGCACATCTTAAATTTGCACATCATTATTCATTTCATTTTCACAGACAGCTGTTTTTGTCCCCTCTTTTTCCTACTCTCGCAGATCCTAGAGGCAGTCACCATGCAGCACATCTTCATGAATAACTTCCAGCTGTGCAGTGAGATCAACGAGCGAGTGGTTCAGCACTTTGTCCACTGTACCGAGACTCATGGCCGACACGTCCAATATCTCAAGTTCTTGCAGACCATTGTGAAGGCCGAGAACAAGTTCATCAAGAAGTGTCAGGACATTGTCATGGCTGAGGTCGGTCCTATTATCTTAATGAAAGAAGAAAGAAACTGAGTAATGCTTGTGATACATACTACAGAGGAGATGGTGATTCAAAATAAAACAGAAAGATAGAAGTGTTGGTAATATTAATGTAAAGAGTGGCGGTACTGACAATAATAGTAACTGACAGTTGTGTTTGGTAATAAGACTGCACTCTCTACTGTGACGCTCAGCTGGTGAACTCGGGCGAGGACGTCCTGGTTTTCTACAACGACCGTGCCTCCTTCCAGACCCTAGTCCAGATGATGCGTTCAGAGCGGGACCGCATGGATGAAAACAGCCCTCTAATGTACCACATCCACCTGGTGGAACTTCTGGCTGTCTGCACTGAGGGCAAGAACGTTTACACTGAGATCAAGTGTAACTCCCTGCTGCCACTGGATGATATTGTACGGGTTGTCACACATGAAGACTGCATCCCTGAAGTATGAATAATGAGTTTTATTTGTGTTATTTAGTATTCACAATCTTTTTTTCACTGAAACAAACTGATAGCGATTATGAGTAAGTGTGTGTGTGTATACTTTAGCTCACTGAAGTGGAAATAAAACCTTCAAAACCTTTTTTAGGGGATTGAAAGTTGTCAGCTGTTAGTTGACGCATAAATAAACCAACAAAAGAGATTGTTTCAGTGCCAGTAAAGTAGGCCTACATGACGCTTCACAGTAAGATAAATCCACCAGGTAAATATTTATAACCGTAGATAAGTCAAAAATGTTGGTACATTTTAAGACACAACAACACACCAGTGTGCTGAAGAACAGCTAACAACATGGTAGACCAAAGAATTTTACTCTGGTTTTGAGTTTCTCTCAATGAACTTACACACAGAACAATTTACTGAAAGATAGAAATAGACAGAGAGCTAAAAACAAGGACAACAATGCTGAGCAAAGATAGGTCAGATAACTAAACAGAACTGTACTGTGCATACAAGTAGGTGAAAAATAGATGTATATATGAATATACTGTATAGAAAAGCAACAATGACCAACAGCATACAATGTCTATATCCAAGTCACGGGTTACATTTATATTACATTACATTTAGGCATTTAGCAGACGCTTTTATCCACATTATCTACATTATTTCAATTATAGATGGAGGCATTATATTACAACTAAAATGAGGAGAAGAGTACTCCATCAAAGTGTTCATTGCAAGTTGCAAAGCTATGATAAACGTAATAAACAGACCATGGTTGCTTAAAACTAAAAACTGTTCTGGAATGATAATGAGTACTGGCCTGTACCAGACTGATGCATAGAGAAAGGTTGACAATGAGCAGCTGACAGGTTTACATCATCTGTAATGCACTGCTTGTTTTGTAGATCCCCATTAGTGATTAATTGTGTAGTCAGGCATCTTGCTGTGTATTTATTTTATTAGATCTGTTATCTAGCTGACCTATTTTTAAACATGCTACGTGTGTGAGTGTAAGTTAGCCAATTTTGGGAGAATTTTTTTCTTTTCAAACTAAACAAATGACAGCGGTCAGAGGTGAATGGCCGCACTTGGTTTCAGGAAATCGGGAGGCCACAAGTAGGCAGTTTAAAAGTTTTTTGTTAAAGATGATGACCAGTTGTGAAGATATACAGTAGGTGTTTCTGTCCATGTCTACCCCTGATAAATGTGCCTTATTAAGTTTGTTTGTTTGGATCTTTAATAGGTGAAAATCGCCTATATCAACTTCCTGAACCACTGCTATGTTGACACTGAGGTGGAGATGAAGGAGATTTATACCTCCAACCACATGTGGAAGCTTTTTGAGAACTTCCTGGTGGACATTTGCAGGGTAAGCCGCAATGTATTTGACATGTCAAAGTGAGACAGACTGTAATCAGACATTGTTATCAGTAGATGGAGCGTGCTATTCCACTTTATATTATTTCACGGGTTTGGGGCGGTTATGTCAACACAGCATGCTGTGACCATACAGCACAGTTACCTGTCGCCCACATGCAGGATGTGTGATCCAGTGGCTGTGCGTCATGCTAATATCTTTTCTGCCCTTGCCTAGGTGTGCAATAACACAAGTGACAGGAAGCATGCAGATACCACGTTGGAGCGTTATGTAACGGAGACAGTCATGAGCATTGTCACATGTTTCTTTAGCTCTCCTTTCTCTGACCAGAGCACAAGCTTGCAGGTAATCTGGATTGTGGACTACAACGCTTGAAATACATATTGTATACATAATAATAATGTACAATTAAAAATTTCTCTTGCAATTTTATATATATATATGTGTGTGTGTGTGTGTATATATATATGTGTGTGTGTGGTGTATGTATGTATGTATGTGTATATATATATGTGTAAAATATGACTCTTCCCTCTGCATAGATGACACTCCATATGTATGTAAGTAATGGTGACTCTCTCCGACATTTTGTCTCCCAACTTATCAGCCAGTAGTATCTTCACTGTGTGGGTTTTCACGTTTCCATAACTTAGTCAGAACACAGACTCTGTTGTTCCCAGATCTGTGGGTGTGTTATACAAGGTTTTGCTGAGACATGGTGCAGATGATGTACTTACGCAACGTGGTCACTCCATTCCTTAGACCTTGATGTAGCGGTGTCCTGTCGCCCACAACTTTCCCAATAAACCATGACCAATATCCTCAATAGACTGCCAAATTCCTTGTACAGTCACTTTGCAGTGTAGTATTATATACAGCTGCCCACTTGACACCCTGTTTTCTTATTATGTGGGGATTTTTTGTTCTAAGTTCACCCTAGCAGAAATTGGTGTTTTATTTTATGTAAGCCTTTGCACTTTCTGACAGTATTGCTTGCTGAGGTTTATCAATACATGATGACATCAAGACCCTTTTTCTCTCACAACAGGCTGTCATTCTTGGAAAGATATCTGAGGTATTTATTGTACTCTTAGGGCTGTGGCAGGCTGATAAATTGCTCCTTCATCATGGTGGTAGAAATCAGTTGTGCTATCTGCAAAACACTGGTTCGGTGTGATGTGTTCGGACTGCATATGATCATAAATAGGCTGGCCTACTGGACCCAAAGCTGTAGACCCTTCCACCATAGGTGCTATAGCATCCTCAGATCGACATCTGTAGCACAAATTGGGTTATGAGTTCAACCTATCAGGGAACACAATAGTCACTTTGTTGATTATTAAATTCTTCTTCACAGTTTTTCTGTACACAGTATGTGTTTTCCTTTTTTTCTTCACTCACCCATTGCGTTTTGTCTTACAACTCTTTGTCTCTTTCTGTTTTACAGACTCGTCAGCCAGTATTTGTCCAACTGCTTCAGGGAGTTTTCAGGGTATTCCACTGTAACTGGCTAAACCCCATTCAGAAGGCCTCAGTGGAGGCTTGCATTAAAGTACTCTCAGACGTGGGTAAGATACTGGGCTAACACCAACCGCCAATCTCATTTAATGTTAGAAAAGGCATTGTGGCAAATGATGAAAGCATTAAATATAATTATCTACATCCCTACCTTTTCCCAGCAAAGAGCAGAGCCATTGCCATCCCAGTGGACTTGGACAGTCAGGTGAACAACTTGTTTGTCAAGTCCAATAATGTTGTGCAGAAGAGCATCCTCAGCTGGAGACTATCTGCTAAGAACACTTCCAGACGAGATTCCGTCCTGACTACCTCCAAAGACTACAGAAACATCATTGAGAGGCTACAGGTTAGTAGCAATGCTTACTTTTTGTTTAAAATACAATCTCAGTATAATCCATTTAATAATTTTTACATTCATTTTGATTTATTTCATAATTCGACCCGCTATATAATCTAACAGTGATCCCTCAAGCATGAACGATGGGGTGGCAAAAATCTAAACAAAACTAATACAGAGCAGTTTGTGGGTAAAAGCAACAAAAACTAGCAAAGTGGGGAAAAAAGTAAAAAAGTGGTTTAATAAAACGTTTTTTACGTGTATGTATCTCTCTGTCAGCTGTGTGCATAGAGCAGGCCAATTTATGGAGGAAAACAGGAAACAGTAAGGGGTTTTATGAAGTTCATTAGCGACACATCGGATGGCAGAGTGTGACAGGACATCAGGTTCTTTCAGAAGTGGTAAGATGGTCATTTGTGCCGTAGTCAGTCTGGGGTCCATGCTTTTCCTTGACCAGACAGTAAATTGTGAAATTGTCTTTTTTTATGCAGTTGACATTTGCTTATTTAGTCTAACTATTCTATTTTAAATCATATATCCCAGACTTTCCTAGCTGAAAGACTGAGCTCTTATCCAGCACCCATCTGGTGTGTCTGAGCCACAACGACAACGATACAACATTTGCGGGGGAGCGAGAAGAAGCGGGTGAAGCGGAAAAGGCAGGAGAAAGAGAACACTTAGCCTGACTGTTACAAAATTTTTGCAATACATGTATTTATGATTATTACTAGATGGTAAGGTGTAATGCAAAAATCTAAACTTTATGGTTCTCCAGGACAAGTAAATACTGGTGCGATTTTAAGTACTATGGCAGAAAAAGTTAACAATGTTTACAGTTAACTCAGTGTGCCTTTACATCTTGACCGTAATTTGCATAGGTATGTGTTCAAGCCAGGCCGGACTCCCCACCAATGCATTGGTAATGTGCCAAGAATAACGTAATTCTTTTGGTAACTGAAAGGCAAACAAAATACCGTAGAAGCCGTTCCTAATTGCATTCATGGTGTTTTTAGTCATAAGCTGAGCTGTTACACCCTGTTTTCATGTAACACGTGACTCAGTGTTCACTGGAAGTCTCGAATCTCTCACGTCTAGTTCACTTCAGCTGTTATCTCTACTTACTCAGGAATTCCAGGGGTTTGGCTGATATTTTTAAAGAAATAAACAATTACAATTCCGAGACCAGCCAAGTCACAGTACTGTCAAAAGGTTGTTTTGGGTTACTCACCCACCCATTCTGAGACAGACAATAATGTAAGTACCAAAAGGATTTCTTTCCCATTTTTTCTTGCCTTTTTTAGGGAATAGCATTTCTCTAAATGTCTGCTTCAACACTTTTCATTGTCTGTGTTTTTTTCACATCCTGATAGCCCTTTTCTTCTACCACTCACTAGACAGCCCACACAGCACTAGAATCACCACCAGACCAGCAGTCTTCATTATGCAGCTTCACCTATTTGCATATTTTCACACTAATCACCAGCAGACATGACAGGAAGTGCAAGTGGGACGTGGTGTTGCATCATACATATTGTTTTTCTTTTTTAAAGTAAAGTGGATATGTCACTTTCTGTTTCTCTACTTCATAAAGCAGTCTCGCAGATATTTAAAAGTT
Organism: Nannoperca obscura; assembly: GCA_036024295.1. Lineage (NCBI taxonomy): Eukaryota > Metazoa > Chordata > Actinopteri > Centrarchiformes > Percichthyidae > Nannoperca > Nannoperca obscura. Next base: position 35,030 of record JAVQJL010009751.1, on the reverse strand, counting down.
TATTGGATAATTTGGATTATTTCTTGGATGAAAAAAGATAATAAAAAGATATTAAGCAATGTATGTCCCTGTGCTCTGCAGGACATAGTGTCAGCGCTTGAGGATCGTCTGAGGCCGCTGGTCCAAGCTGAGCTCTCAGTGCTGGTGGATGTGCTGCATCGTCCAGAGCTGCTCTTCCCTGAGAACACCGATGCTCGCAAGAAATGTGAAAGCGGAGGATTCATATCAAAGTAAATCTAAATATCCCACCACCAAGTTCTCTTTGTTTACACTTAGTTTACATTCACTTGCTTGTATACTATTTAGATTACCTTTTTAAACTTACCAGATTTTGTTATCCTTTATTTAACAGGTACTTTAGATAATACATGGTACATGGTACAGTTAGAGGTTGGCCCACTGGTGGAGTATTATGTTGCATTCATGAGGTGTGGAAATAATCGGAAAGATTTGTCATAGTTGATGGCATATACGCAGAAACATGGCAGAGAAAAGTAAATGTTTGGTTGATGGTAAGAAACTTGTAAAATCATTCAAGTATTGCGTATACAATTCTTTTCTCGTGTTTTGTAACATGGTATTAGGTTGTAACCGTTAGTTGCTCTCCACGTAGAGCGACCTAGATTAGATAGAACTATAAATATAATGTATTTACATTAACCCTGATAACAAGTCAGGTAAATCAATATTTTTGTGATTTCAGGGAATGTACTGGTGCTGCAACAAGTCTAGAACAAAATCACGTAAAAAAAATAAGCTTCAGACTGTTTCAGCATCAAATCTTCTTTGTAGCGTCCATGTTGTTTCCACGGTACGACTTATATATATCATGAGCGCACCAAAGTCAGAAGAATGACTTCCTAACTTGGGAAAAGGGACCATGCGAGGAGCATGTGAATGCAGCATTATAATGCCAGTTTGATGGGAGATCCTCAGTGGAAGTGAACTAGGGCAGCCAGTGCCCATATTTGTGTGTGTGTGTGGGTTTGTTTGTTTGTTCTTTGGGTTTTACTTTACAACAAAACTATGTGCAAATACTTTGCTGTTTTGAATGCAAAATAAAAGCAAAAAACACATATTCATTGTTATGGATACATTCGATTTTAATGGTGTTTTGTTGTGACCAATAAGGGCTCAGATTGGATTACAAAGATCCTAGCGGGACACATAGTCATTGTTTTTGCAGGGATTATCCTACAATTTATGGCTGCCATTGTGGAGTACAGTAGTTTGTGGAAAACCTTCAGTAGCTCTGAGGAATCTCAAGACTCTCTGTGGGTCTGTGAGAGCTCAAAAATATGTGCACTCTGAAAGACCCACTTTGTAATTTTCATTTTTGTGTGCTGTCGGGCCCTTATCCTCCAAATCTGTTGTTTTGGGCTAAAATAAGATCACTCTATGATGGAAATCAACCACAACAATATCGTTGTAATTTTAGGAGTTGAGGTGAGAATGGCAGCTGTCAATTTCTATGCCCTCACTTTTTCTTTCTCTTCTCCTGACCAGACTGATCAAACACACCAAGCAGCTGCTTGAGGAGAATGAGGAGCGTTTGTGCATCAAAGTACTGCAGACGCTGAGGGAGATGATGACAAAAGACCGGGGCTATGGGGAGAAGGTACGTTGCTTCATTGTTTCCGTTTCTCATCACCTGCTTGTAGTCGTGCCCAAGATTCACCCACACAGGAGATAAAACACATTAATGACATCTCAGGATACAGTGTCACTGTCCCACTGCGCCAAACCTGCTGGAAGACATAAGATCAAAATTGGTCTAAAAGAAGAGGCTGAATTCTCCTTGGTTGCCTCTGGAGCCTGTGTAGCACAGGCAGTATGTATGGAAAAGATTCATGCAAACTGTATGTCATCAAGTCTTTTATTTAAAAGCACTGCCGACAGGGCAGTTTATGAGTAATATGTGCCATATCTAGTTTCATGTTTGGCAAACACTGGTACATATATAATCAAAAATAGACTCCATTATTGCCTTCTTCCTAAAGTACCTGATCAAACAGTAAGTCCAGTAACAAATATCAACATTATTAACACTACGAACAACATGCTTGCTTCGACTCTCTCACTCAACCATTCTGCACAGCATTCATTGTTTACTAATGACCTCATTGGCTTCTAATGACCTCTCTCACTAATCTTTAATTGATTGCTTCAACTCTGCCAGCTTGTGTCAACAGCAGTAGCAGTACAGTATATCTGCACAGGTTGAAACAAAGTCAACCCAAACCGGAATTTAGATTTTGACATGGATTTGAAGTCATTACTTTGATGCAATGGCTGGCAGTATGTTTTAAAGGTACCCCAGTGGCCCCGACTACTTGTAGCATAATGCAACATGTTTTTATGAGCAAGTCCCTTTTCTATATGTATCTCATGCACGTGCACACAAGAAGATGCAGGAACTACTAAAATGTGGTGTTTTACAAAAAAGCATTGCAAATTGTAATGAGGAGGAAAATGCATTCAACATGTTTGTAACGCTTGAACAGTACACACAATGTGTTTTGGTGAGAAACACTGAATGGACACTTTACAGGGTACCTTTTAATAGAGTAGGTTAGCCTTCATTTATGAGTCACTGCTCAGCACACAAATCATAGAGGTCTATTCAATCTACAAGCACAAAGAACAGCACTTGAAATATAAAATACACCCTTTTTATAATACAAAGGAAATCACAGACGCTGAAGACCAATTCAAACTGAATTCAAGGACTTTCAGAGTTAAAAAACATGTATTGTATTGGGGTATTATTGAACTTATAAATTTATCAACTCCCAAATGATATCTATGCGCCCAATTAAAGACCATGTTAATACAGGAGTAGCCCTCTACTACATCAGCAGTACCTAAAAGTAAAGGCAGAACAAAATGATCACACTTTTTAGATAAGCTTTTAAAGGAAAGATCACCTGTAGATTTAATTTACCATTATAGAATCCAAAACTGTGTTCGCACATATTGCATCATACCAGGTGTCACAGGGGAATAAAACAAATGCTCACCACTGCAGAGACCCATGTTCAATTTTCGAACATAATTTTGCAGCGATGGCCGGTGGGAAGCTGGTGAGGGATCATGACCCTGTCATTGTATTAGTGACCCCTGCTGGTTGTTTTATCGACATATATTTACTATAAATTCCCGGCACACAGGTTCTCTTCTGTTTCATAGACGATGACTGTGTCGTCAGCATACGAAATGTTAGATAACTTTGAGCTACATATACACCCATTTAACCCCCAAACATACTTCAATCAATATTAGCAAAACGGTGGTCTTACTAAAATGTAACCAAGAATTTGTAATTGTGACTGTATGGTTCAGGCAGGTCAGTTGTTTTCTGAATCCTAAAATGAACATTTTACATGTTGTCTTTGTGATGACAGTAGGCTGAGTTGTGGAGGTTGACAACTGTTTTTATTCCATTCTATCTTTATGTATAGTGCCTATAAAAAGTATTTACCCCCATGGACTAGTTCATGTTTTAATGTTCAACAAAATTGAACTGCAAAGGAAGACATTTAAGGGGGGAGAGAAGGCAGTCACAGAATATCTCACTAGTCTGTCTTAGGAGGCATTAAGGAATATGCTATGTTTTAATAGAAGTATCCACTTGCATTCTTCTATTGTCTGTAAATCAATGTCAAGCAAGCCTAATATCATATGTCATTTCAATATCATAAAACATGAAGGTCTGTCTGGGGAGAGTGTTTTGGCCATTATTAACCATGTTCTGGTTTTGAGCTTTAGCATGCTGTCCTACTGTTATTACTAACGTGTGTGTGTGTGTGTATGTGTGTGACAAGCTATGCATTTGCACACTTTTAACTGAGCTTTATCTTACTAATCTAGCTCTGCTAACTCTCTGCCCCCTATACTTTTTCTCTTGCAGCTGATTGCCTTTGATGATGAAATGGATGTGGCTGAGGTTGATCATTTTACTTACTTTTGTGATGTACATTTGATTTGTCTCTCACTAACAACGTAGACATTATTGTACTGCAAGTAGATGTCCTAGCATCACATTCTCATCTGTGATACCAGTCGGCAGCTCAGTCCATTCCTCCCTGTGTTGTGCTTGTGATCTCCATGTTAAAATGTAGCATACTGCTAGCATGTCTAGCTCACATTATGCAATATGCTTGTCTGTTTTGCCTGTATATGGTCATGTACCTACTTACTGTATTTGAGTGCACTCTTTAAGGAAGAAATTAGTTTTTAGAAGATACTTTTTAGATTAATATTAATTTACAGAATACATTCTGGAAATGCAGGCATACAATATTACTGCAATTTACCAAGCGATTTTAGGTGTTAATTCATTTTAACAACTGTAACAGAACAGTTCTTTTGCTTGCCTATGACAGCACAATGCAGCTAAGATTGCTCATCACAAATTGTTTTGGACTTTTGGGCCCTGGAATTTCTGAACATGATAACACAGTTTTTTTGTAGGTTTATGACATCAATGAGGTATTTCCATTTTTCTGGTCACACAATCTAAATACTGCACAGCCGTCTTATGATGGATGGTGGTGGGAGAGCATATTCTTCTAAGCTCTTTGCCACCATTACCACAGCAGGTGTGAGTGTGTGTATATATAACTGGGGATATGCGTGCGTGCGTGCGTGCGTGCGTGTGTGCGTGGGCGTGCATGTCATGATGCCACAATGTCATGTCATTGCAAAGTATGTGTGGTCATGACCTGTGGCCTTCAGGAGGTGGATAAAACCAGTTTCCCCAGGAGTATGGGTGTGACTGGAGAGGAACCATATCTCACATGTCACTGGTGATTAATATTATAGAATGGGGCCTATAAATGTGTTTATAGTGTGTAGGAGGGTTTATTTTAGAAACCTTTAGTGAAGGTATTATTTTAATTATATTTATTTTAATTTATTTTCACTTTGTTCTGTCGGAGTAATATTTTACTACTAGTAGAGTTTGTTGTTTTAAGTTTTCCAGTACTGTAATAATCAGAGGACCAAATCGTTTTTAACACCCAAAGACTTTGGGAAAAGTATGGACTGCTGCAGTTCTCTTCAGAAGTCAGTCCACTCACCTTTACCTTAGTCGAAGTAGCCACTGGTGTGCTATAGCACAGCCTGAGATCGTTTTAGGGTATTTTGGTTGTTTTAACTAAACGTTTGATGCAGGGGTGGCTGAACCTTTTCAGTCTGGGCCCCTCAGCTTTGAGACTTTTTGCCAATCACTGACCTTTTTTAAAATCAGTTCAAAAAAGTCTGATCAGGTTTGATCAGGTCCCCTTGCCATTTTACTTTTTAAAAGAATATTTTTTAACCTTGCTTTTATTGCTTCTATTTTATGTCTATTTTCTAATTTTAAATGTTTTTTTATTGTTTTACTTTTTATTGTAAAGCAATTACTTAGCAGATCTTGAATTAGTATACTAAGTTTTTTTTTTTTTTTTCTGGCACTTTTTCTTCATCAGCAGATGGAGTTGACATATGCTCAGAAGCTGTTATGATATAATTTGTAGGACTGAGGAAGTTGTGTTCATGTTAAGCATCAAAATGTATTTTTGACCTTTTAGAAATAGTAGTTCAGTCAGCACTGAAGGTGCTTACTTACTAGCTTTTTCCGGAACTTTTTAGATGAGAAGCTGCTCCATGACAACTGAGCAAACTCTGTCCTCTAATGAGGACTATGTAATGTGGTAGAACGCTCCAGAGAAATGCTAGCAAGTGATCCTTGTGTTGGGACAGTTTCACTTACGTTATTTGGCATGACACATATTAATGATTATGGCCTACTTGGTAGTAAATTTGTGAAAACCGTTAAGTACATGTTGTGCGAGCAGGAGAATTTGTGCCAGCAGGAAAATAATACTCAAGAGTGAAAAACAGGCAGACGATAGACTGGTAATTTAATCAAGAGTGTGGCGAGTGCAAGGGAAGTGAACAATGATAGTTGGAGAAATGGAGAAATTGTCAGAAAGGGTCTTTCCAGAGTTGCCAGGAAGCAGCATGTGCTCACTCTTTCTGTTATGTCTCTCGGTCTTATTTTCCCTCCTTCTCTCCCTCTCTCCTTAAACATGTTGCTTGGTTCGGTAGCAATGGAAGTCCCCGGCTTCCACAAAAACAGGGCTGTTCTCAGAGACCGGCGCTTTGTTCCAGTGGACACTCCCACATGCATCTTAAGAATGTACACGAACTCCCTCACTCCCACAGCACATGTTGCTTGTCACTCATTCATGCACACACTCATATTAACAACAGCATACAGTGCCCGGACTGTTGGCTGGCATCTGTGTGGATATTGTTCAGATGGAAGACGGGCCAAAACCCCAACTTCCTCTCAGCAGCAGCAAGATAAACTGCCATGATAGCTGTTATGTAACCCCAGTTTAGCCTGCTGCTGCTCTCTGACCTGCCATAACACCCATCAACTCCCACTCAAAGGTCTTTAGGAATGAGTGCAGCTGTCGGTTTCACTACTGTTTGACAGACCCCAACATACTTCTTGTGTGTGTGTGTGTGTGTGTGTGTGTGTGTGTGTATCCAGGGGGAGTGATGAGAGAGCAGGGTAAAGCTGAGTGACGGTTCATCCATTAGCAGAGGTTATCTCTCTCTTCCAGAAATAGAAATGTGATAAAATGCGGGCCAGGAGAAAACAAGACATGGCCAGCCTGCCGCCCTCATTGTCAGGCCTGATCATATCATTCCCTACATGTGTTTATTTCCTTCACGTGCATGTGAGCTTCTTTGTTTGCAAGGCTGTGGGAGGTCGAAGGGGTCAAATGGAGATCATGTCTCTGTTATATTCTGGGGATGTTACACGGGTTGCTGAGGATGGTGCTGAGCATGAAATGGATACAAGTAAGTTAGGGTTATATAAGGGAGTATTACTCTGCTCGTGTGGTTTCTTTCTTTCTTTCTGTTCAAGTAGCATTACCATAACACAATACAACATTGCCAAAGTGCTACATTTCTGCAATTACATTATAAAGACATCTATACGTTTACATTGACTGTATGTATATATACGTTTTGAACAGTGTACCTCTTTTGGCAGTCATGTTTTTTTATATCTGCCTGTCTCTATGGCCAGACCAATGGCCAAAGTACAGATACTGACCAAAGTGGTCAGGTAGGTAGCCAGGGGGTCCTGTCATTTTAGGGCCAGATAACATTGTATTTTACTTTTGTGTGTATGTGTGTGTGATTTTGTGTTTCAGTAAGTAAGGTAGTTTTGTTTTGTCCAAATGTGTGACGGTTCAGATTTTATTATGGTTATACATTTTGACAGATTTCAGATTTGTACCAAATTATAATGTCACCTGGATCTCTTCCTCTTTTAATTGTTTTAATTGAGGACACAAATATTTCTTTGTAATTTGGGGGGCAGTGGATGTTGGAATCAGATCTACACCAGGTCTCGTGGAGGATAAGAAAGTCTAAATCTTGTGTGTGTGCTTTGAATTCATGGGTTTGGTTTTTCGGTCCAAACTGAGATGATTTCCCATATGTTCCACATAGAGATGGTGAAGGATTTCATGGCTGTGGTCTTTGTGGAAATACAAATACAAACACATTTTAAGATGAGATAAACTGATAGACTGACTGACTGCTCTATCTTGCTGGTGTGGTGGCTCTGTTGGTGAGATGATGAGGGTGGAGGGTGGTGCAGTCCAGGTAGATAGCTGTGGGGGTGGGGTGGCCCAATTATACGTTGGCTAGCTCGTCTGCCGATCATGGGGGCTCCACCCTGGCTTCTTCCTAAAGCTACATCTTTAAGTGTCTTAGCCAAGATGCTCACAATGTACTTACGGAGGTGGACGTGGTCATGGAGGCTGTGGATGCTGAGGTTGGGGTGGTGTGCCAGGTGTGCATTGGACATGAGAGCAAATCCTCGGGAGATCTCGATCTCACATTTGTCCCGTAGATGTTGAGAGGGTGGAAATCTCTTCTGGAAAGGAAAGTGGAGTGGAGTTTGGAAAAGTCTTCACAGATTCAGCTACCCTCTCGTGCTGTGTGCACAATGACGGATGGTGTCTTTATCTTGTTGGTGTCATTGGGGCTCATGAGACCTCCTTGTCTTGGGTTGATGTCGGGCTGACAGCTGGTGGATGGCAGTGGGTCAGCTGGGGCGGTGGGCTGCTGGTGGATGATTTTAGTTTGGGGTGTGGTATGGTGTTACTGGAGGATGGTAGTGGGTGATGCTGGAGCAGCGGGCTGCTGGTGGAAGGCAGTGCAGCTGTGTGTTTTGGCTGCTGCTGTACTTTGGCAGCGAGGCTCTGATGCTGGTCTTTCAGGCTCCGCATGGTTTGATGTTTGAGGTGCAGCTCCTCGCTTGCTGTTGTGAGCTCCTTCTTTACAGTTTCCTTGTCCTGCTGTAACTCAGTCACTTCTCCTCTTAGTTGTTGCAGTGAGGTTTTGAAGTCTTTTTTCTTCTGGAAGAGCTGATCTTTAATCTGCTGTAAATACTCTAATTACTAATTGAAAGGTGAATGAGAGAGCATTTCCTTTAGCTCTCTCTTTCTCTCTCGCTCTCCTTCTATGTAAGTGTATGCCATTATCCATAGCAATTGCTATTTATTTAGCTAGAGACTTCTAGATTACAGTTTCCTCCTTTTTGGATTTTTCTGACCACATTCCTGCCATTTAAAATATAGTTTTGTCCATTTCACTTTCACTTTCTCAGCCATGCTTCTTTTCTTCACCCCTGATTGGTCTTCTCTACCTTTGCCAGTGTGCAACTTATCTAGCTACCACTGCCAACATTAACTTTGCCTACCTGCCTCAGATAGACTCTGCTTGTCCTTGTTTATCCCCCGTCTGCTGCTGTAGGTGAAGTCAGGAGACTCTGGGCTGTTGATTCTTTTCTTGGTCAAAAGGGGGCGCTGCAGACATTCCTCAGCAACATGCAGCACTGTCCCAGTTTCCTTTATTTAATGCTGCATGATTTTTGGGCTCCAGCCAGCTCTCAGGAAGCAGTTACATAAGAGCCAACAATCTTCTTTCCTTTTTTTTTTTTTTTCATTTTCCTGGAATTTTCAACTCTCTCTTATTGGCAATAAAAGTGCAGCAGAGATGTCTTCCAGGATACAGTAGCAGTGGTGCACCTTGATCTAGGCAGTGCAGGGTAGACAGGGGGGCCATGGGAAAGTTGAGGATTTATTTTAGGTGGTGAGTGTGCACGGCAGCCAAAATAACACATGTTAGCTGTTTGAGGGCTGCCAGACACGCCAGTTTTATATTGTCGACTGAGTGCTATACAAAACTGTCCTTCTGGCCTTCCCTGAAGACTTGTTTTCTTTAATTATGAACAGCCACTGTCCTTTATGACTTCCCAGTGAGGTGAGGTAAAGCAGTGCTAACTTTGTCGGGCTTAGCTATGTTTGTGTACTGTAAACAAATGGACGGTTTGACCACTTGCAGCCCCTTGAGAAAGGTGTAACACACCCAGAGGAAGATACAGAGATCATACGACCTTAACTGCATCTGTTTCCGCCTATGCCCTGAACCTCATTGTGTTAGTTTGGCTGGCATTGCCTCCATGGATATTTGATCGCACATTCTGGGAAGCACAACAAGTGGAACTCGTGCTGAGAGTCATGGGGTCAAGCCGTCCTTCTGATGCACGCCAAATAATTCCAGACGAGCTGTTGACAATTGTTAACGTAGCAAATGAGGTAGACACATACGATTACACATATGACAGTTTTCATGTTCCAGCAAAACAGCAGTTAGATTTGAACTAAATGAGAAGGCGTTCACGGTTTATGTTGAATATTGCTTCAGTTGCATGTGTAATGCATCGTCATTTTCCTGTGGAAATCAGTGTTTTGACGTAAAGGGGGGCTGGAATAGGGAAATTCCTGTCCAGTTGCACAATTAATCAGCACAAACCCCATGACTAGATTACAGTGGGAGGACACATGCTTATGTGTTGCATGTTTGTTTTTTTGTTTTTCACATTGCTGCCCTCTCCCCCCCGTCTGGGTTTGTGTGCATGTATATAGGTATTTTTATAAGCTGCGTCAGTTAAATGAGTTGTTTTTTTTATTTGAACAACTGGAATTTGAAGCTCTGTATGATCGAATGCAATTTTATTGTTTAGCTTTGTTTTAAATTGAATTTTAGGAATTTAGAACTAAGAATTATTGTGCTAACAAAGTGTTGAGTCCTTTTTATTTAAGATTAATTATTTGGTTGCCAACTTGCTTTTTATAATTTTTTTAATCTATTTCATTTTCATTTTGCTCAGGCAGTATAACTGGCCTGCCATTAGCTACAGCAACCCACAAAGTGAATAATGCTTTTATTTAATTATACTGTTGAACACCATTTTTTACTGAATTGTGGAATCTGTTTTGTTGATTCCAGTAGTTCAGGGATATGCACTGAAAATGAGTTGTTTCTATAACGCATTGCAGCTCTGTCCGTACAAGCCAACATTTGCTGCACAACATGTGCTTCTTAATCAGATTAAGACAAACAGTAAAAAATATCAGATGTCAGATCAGATCTTCTGGATTTAAAAGATTTGTCACTTGGCCTTTATAGCAACCAATATGCACACTCAGAAGTACATATCAGTGAGTTAAATGAGTGTGCACATTTCTGCTTTTATCTTTCTTGTCATATAGGAAGCAACACAGTAGGAGAGAGAACAATGAACCACAGAATACTAAACACACTGCATTGTAGCACTGTAGCCAAAGGTCTATAGTGTGGTGAGGGAAAGGCAATTTCCATTTTGTACACAGAGTTTCTGCTTACTTTGCTGCAACAGGTAAATGTTGCTTATCATCCATGCTGTCCCCTTAGGCTAGCTCAATGAAAACACACAGCACGAGATGCATTGAAATTAAGGAATTTCCTACATACCATAAGCAAACCTTTACCCCCAAAATCTCAAAGATCAACATGTTTTTAGTTTTATTCCACCTTCTCTCTGCCCCTGGCTCTTTAAGTCAAGCACATTTATTATGTGCAGTTGTGCATGTGACTGGCAATCTTAGCGTGCAGTAGAAAGCCACATAGCGGTAAATGCAACAGTAGATGTTTTTTTTGGGTGGGTGCAACTCTTTGGAAGCAGAAGCAACGTAACTAATTCAAACATCTTCAAACTTTGCTTAACATCGTCCTTTTATTTCCAATCAGCTGGCACCTCCACCCGAGCCTGAAGTCCAAGCTGAGGTGTGTTTAAGACCCATATTGCCATGCTAATATGGGTCACTACTGATCAAAGATCACTGATCATATTTATATACTAATTCCATTACATTACACATCCCCATGTTGTATTTCCCTTTTTTGAGGCATGCATATTGCTCTCTTTCTGAACTTTAATTATGCTACATATCATCATATTTGTGCCCCGCCTCTTACTTGTCAACTCATCCATTCATCCCTCCCTCCTGCCTTTCTTTCATCTTTCCTTCCACCAGTTTTCCTGACCTTCTTACAGTGGGGTGGGGGGAGTTGAAGTCATGGGTGAGGTGTTTGTCCATGCCAGATTGGTGCTTACAGTGTGTCAGTAGCTCACAGCTCCATTATGTAACCTGAACAGAGCTTTTTTTTTCTCTCCTCATTTTAATGGCTTGTGTTTCTCTCCCTCCGACAGCTTGTTATTCTCTTATGTAAATAATTTGCCGCTGTGACTGTAAAGTAATGAGGGAGTCACCACATGCCATAGACTACAATGTTTGAAATGACCCACACTAGACTGTCAGGAGTTCGAAGTTTAATGAGTTGTTGAAATTGGAATTGGAATTGAATTGATGTTTGAATTAAACTATGAAATGAACTTATTGTGAATAATTAACTCTATGTAAGTGTATGTGTAGTCTTTCTTGCATGCAGCATTGCATGACTTTGACTCGACCTCACATCTTCCCTGACACAACCACTTCCCTCTTAACTGCATGATCTAATTTGCACACAATTTCCTGCATGCTAGTAAAGTCACTAATTTGCACTGTACTAACACCCTATTTTGTTTTCTAATTTCTTTCCCAAATTTCCTTTTCAAACCTTTTTTTATTTAATTTTTTATTTTTCTTATTTTATTGCTTTCTGCTAACTCACCTCACCTTTTAAGGATCTTGATCCCAACCAGCCACAGAAGCAACTGGAGGATCAAAGGAGGGTAGGTACTGAGTTTGGTTTGCTGGGGTCTGGTCCAGGCCACCATCCAATTGATGGTTTGAACAACTGACTGACTGACTGTCGTGATGCCCTCACATTCGCACTGCTACCACAGCATGGTACTCACTCACTAATCTGCCAGTTATATGATATGTAACATGTGAGGCACATCGAGTGGACATTAACTTTGGGTGTTCATCTCTTCTTTGGCTGCTTGTGACATGTTTGGCCCAGAGACACCATGTGCAGTGACTGCACTGCACTGATTTACACCATGCCAATATGGGGAAACACTGAATGACAGCATATGTTGGGATGGAAGAGAACACAGTGAACATCTTTGAACATCACTGACTGAGGTCAAAGGGGAAAGGTCAAATAAGAAGATGCTGTGTGTTGTTTTGACTTGAAGTTCTTCCAAGAGGGGATATCTTCATTTGGATTGGCCTTCAAGGCTATGGCATCTTTTTGTGTATTTTATTTTTTTGTATTTATTTTATTTTAATTATAACTCTGTGCCATTTTTTATTTTCTCCTGACATTTTAATTATAACTGCAGTAATTTTAAAACGTTTTATTTTATTGCCCTGAGCAGCTCTAAAAGAACCAAAATAAGATGAAAAACAAAGGGCATGGTCAGAAATTCAAAAAATTATTTTCCCACTGGCTTCATTTTCCTGTGTCCATGTAACTTTTCACAACCTTATATTGTGGGCTGTTTGTTGTACAACTTTTAGTGTGATTAAGTCTATTCTTGCATTCATTCTTAGTCTGCCACATTAGAACAATAACACTGATGTTGGGTTCCAGCTCCATTTCTGTGACATAGTAACTTTAATTGGACTTAATCTCCTAACATCCATTTTCACTGATAGGGTGAAGCTCTGCGGCAGATCTTGGTCAATCGATATTATGGGAATGTCAAACCTGGCCAGAGGAGAGAGAGCCTCACAACCTTCAGCAACGGTCCACTCACTCCTGGAGCACAGGGAAAATCGCCTACAGGTGTGTGTTACAGTAATACAGTAACTGTGTGTGTGCGTGTGTATGATTATGCTCCTAGATATGATAGTTTGATTTTTGAAATGATTTGCTTTAGGAAACAGGGCTAGTGCTGCAAAAATGTTAATCTAACAGCAATATGGTAAACACAAACTTCTTTAGAATGCCATTCAAACCTTATAGGTACTAAAAAAGAGAAATAACAGGTAGCCTAAATTGTTGTATTATGTGGTTACACCATCCAGAATGCGGTCTTCACAAAATTACATTTTATAAAGTGTTGTGATCTTTCAGAATTTTTTTTGTGTCCAAGAAACTCTTTACCATAAAATGCTGATTTACTCATGAATAAGATTGTTTTTTGTGTGTGTAGAAACTCTGTCAAGTTGTGACTGTAATGAGAGTTTAGCCAGGTATTTAAACCTGTACTGGGTAAGCATTTGGTAAAAAATAAAATACAATTATTTTAAATCATTGTTTGAATTTCACAGGAAAGAGTTTACATATTATGTGAAAGTTCCTCTCATGTTGGAAATGTTTGTTGTTGGTTGATTACAAAGAATAGTCATAGTGGCAGACACCCCTGACAATTTCCACTGTGTAGTAGTAAACACAAGATAGCATTCACGTGGGTGGACATCGCCCACCTGGACAACATTCTGTTAATCTACAGCAGTATACATTTTGTTCATATGTGCATTGGGTTCACAAAAACACATTTACAGAAGGCCATACATATGTGCAGAAAACTGTTTTTACAAACTAAAGCATCCATCCGTCTCTCAATCTTTGCTCAATCCAGACTGACATTCACAAACGTTCGTAGGTGACATTTATTCGTTCCAGCGAATCGCTCTGTGTCTCTCATCACAGCTATGACTCATCGTTCTTCTCTAATGCTTTAGAGCAGAGGGGGAAAAAATTTGATCTTATTCACAGCCATGGCCTTGTACTCCTTCAAGCCCTTGGACCTCGGCTCTGCTACTGAGCATACTGCGGGCCGTGTTGTTGCCAGGCGACCAGAGAGCCAAGCTCCATCTAGAATGGGATGTGTTGTTAATTCAGTATTCAGTGGCTCGCCCAGCCAGAGATGGCTCTGATGGGTGCTGTTATCTCACCACTACTTCCCTGTCTGGCTACAGCCAGCAGCAGTAGTAGGAGTTAAAGTACCTCCATGGATTACAGACACATCTGATGTTATTTGTGCATTGTGGCTCAATGGATAGGAGACACCTGTGGCTCATTCCATGCATCACCAACTCCTTTTATCAAACTGCATCCTATATAAGCCTGATTTAAACATCATCTGGACTCTTTATTAAAGCCAATATATGTAGAATTTCTTTGTCATGATAGAGTCTTTCTTAATATTTAGATGAATTTGCATTGTGGAATATGAAATAATCCTGTTGAAAATTGGGTCAATCTATGAGTTGCTTGCACTTCTTGATCTCAGTTTTGTCAGGTAGGGTCTGTGGAGGGGAGGTGGCAACTTGTATTTCTGTCTCGTTCTTTTTGTTTTGTGTTATATTGTTGTTGCCACTGGGGGACATCAAAGTTGGCGCTTGCTAGGAGCAGCTAATTTAACGATTCTGAACAATAAGAAATATGTTGATTTTAAGAGTTGTTATTTCTGTATATGGTCAAGTCAAGTTCAACTACATCTATCTCATCCACTCTTTTTTCCTGAATGTAGCTAGCTAGCTCTTTTGGAAAATCTTAATCCTGCCCACTCTGATTGGTTGACTGAGGTATGGGGAGTGATTTATATGCCTGGCTAGCAAGATCTGGTTTGCACCTTCTCTTGCCTTAATAATCTGAATAACTCATACAATGCTCATGTTCAGTATCCTACTCTCTTAGCAAGCTAAGTTAGTTTTGCATGTTCCTGAAATTGAAATTCTGTAGTTATGTTTTACATTTAATTATTATATTAGTAGTCTGTATTAGTAGGCTAACAATAATACTACATACATTCATTCATATTGTGACAACAAATGTTGAGTATAATGGTGACTTCTGGATAAAGACATCCATCCAGCTGCAGTATGATGGACACAGTCAAACAAATATGATTCTAGATTGAGACCCATATTCTATTATGTAACCTGTCTGAAATCTGTACAAGAGTATTAATGTAGATGATAATCATTTTCACTTCTGTGACTGTAGTTGTCAGCTCCGGGGTCGGAGGTCGAGGGGAGCTGAGTTTGGCGGAGGTCCAGTGCCACCTGGACAAAGAAGGGGCCTCTGATCTGGTCATTGACCTCATCATGAACGCTACCAGCGACCGGATCTTCCAGGAGAGCATACTGTTGGCTATCGCGCTGCTGGAGGGTGGAAACACCGTCATCCAGGTAAGTGGGAGTTATTGGGTTGAAGAGTACACCGCAGAAGCAGTGCAGAAGACGGTGGGTGTGAAGTGTTAATGAGCTCCAGCACTTGCATGTCTAGCCTTCAATTAAATGGGCCTAAAAGCATTATCTTCAGAGAGACATGAGCAGAATCTCAACAAGGAGATGTTATCTACGGGGTTCAAAGCTGTGGTGTGAAGAATTTAAGTTATTTCCCTGGAGCTCAATTGCTGTCAATAGAAAACAATTAAGTGACCGAGGATGACTTCAAATAGGAAAACGAAAGACACTCTGTTGTCACGATAGCAACCTGGGCACTTTAAAAGCTAGACTTCACAGCCTGGCACAGAAAGCGCCGTGCCGTGTTTGAATTTATTGACATTTTGAGTTGTAAAAAAAAAGGGAAAGTGAGTTTGGACCATGGAAGGAGGAGAGGGAAGTCAGAAAGAAAGAGGAACAGTAGTCTGCGAGGAGAGGTCAAAGCAGCCAAACACGTCATCGCCTCCCACAGCCTGCCAGGGGTTGCTAAGGCAACGCTAACTCTTTGTGAACCTCACAGCAAGCGGGTTGAGAGGGGAGAGAGCTGCTGTGTTTGCAACTGCATTTGTTTAGCTTTGCAGGGTATGTGCTTGTGTGTCTGCATGCATGAACTAGAATTTGTGTATGCATGTATATGTGACCAAGTGTGTAAGTGCACACTGCTTGTAAGCCATCTATCAGTGAATTCTGGTTTTGTGGTTTGTGTATGTGTGCTCTTGTGCGATGTCTTGCATAAACAGGCCTATTGCATAATAGGCTCCTATTTGCATAGTGTTGTTATTAGGGGCAGGAATCTTTGGGAATCCTACGAGCGATTCAATTACCAGTTCTGGTGTCATGATTTGATTCAGAAACAATTCTCAATTCAAACCCCGATTCTCGATATAACAAATAAAAATGGGTGCACTATGTTCAGGCTCTTACTCTGCTGAAAAGCATTATGAAACATAACTGGCAGTTAAGCTAACTGGTCATGATGAAGGCCACTTTGTGACTGAACAGGAAGATAATTTTCTTTCTTTAATTCTTTTTAGGTGAAGTGCATTCATTTGGATACATACTCTTTTTGTATGTGTATTATGAAATCAACATGTAAATTTCCAACCGATCACTAGTTAAATGTTTTAGCAAAAACAGAAGTTGAAGTTGCATGTCACGTATGCTCACACCTTCTTCTATACTGTATTTAACATTATGTCTCCAGCTGTCTCCAATTGTTATTTTGCACATGAATCAAATTAGAATTGCAGAGACTAAGAATCGTGATTCTTATGCAAATCTATTTTCCCCAGCCCTTAGTCGTTACCTGATAAGGCCTGACTTCCCCAGAGTGTACACAAAGGCACTCACATGACTCCTGTTACATAAGCTGCTGCCTGCCTCTCTGCCTGGGTGAATGAGCCCAGAGCCCTGGGCCTCCTAACATTCTCACTGAACTCTTACCTGGATCACGCTTTGCTGTTGGAAAAGGTCAGTAAAAGGCACAAAGGAGGACAAATCCAATATATTTCAGCAACTGTCTGGTGTTACCTGAGGAAAAGCCACTCCCTGCAGCCTCCCTTAGGCCAGATCAATTCATCTGACTTATTGACTTGGCTGTCATTTCATGTGCTGATTGACCTTTTTAAGGTCAGGGCTTTATGAAGAAGCTCAGTATCCGCTGCTGAAAGTAGCCTGTGGCGTACATTTTGAACTGGGTGTGGGTCTTTTTTTGTTTGTTTTGTGCACCCCGGGCCATTGTAAAAGTTCTTTGTCTTGTCTGAGTTTAAATGTTTTACATCACAGTGCTTAGGCTGGGAATTAGAGCCATTATTCACAGTTATTGCACTATATAGGGAAATGGCACAGAGTTATTTTCATAATCTACTAAAAATCTACATTAAATGTCTGAATTTCTACCTCTGACTCTCAGTGTAACAAGGCAGTTTTCCAACTCCACTTGCTGGTGGAAAAGAACCTCAATGCGAATTATACACAATTATAAAGAAGCTTCTTGTTTCAGAATTTAGGTTAGGTGTTTTTCTCCTTCTTTGGCATGGTACAGGGACAAGTGAGCTTTGTTGAACGATCATGCATGGTCCAGAGAGAATTTACAACATATCAGCAGATGCACCACATTTCACTGTTTTACACAACGATGGGTTGCCTGCCCCCTTTTTAGGACAGAAGGGTTCTTGTTGTCTAAATGAAAAGCAGGACAAAAACATGCCCACTGATTTCTCCAAGTAGTCTTTTTGTTTGTTTTTGAGGTACTCCAGGGTCGTAGCTTAGCCAACAACATTTCTGAGAAAAAGCAAGTATAAGAGAGAGAGATGAGCTTGAGTTGGCTTCAGATTGAATTCATCCAGGACACAGGCTTCTGTGCTAGCCAGACTTGATATGGGTACAGGATAAGTGTATTAGTGAATACAAAGATGGGTCAGTATACAATCCCACCAGCCTTTTCCTGCTTTTCCGCCTGCATGATGTAAAAGAGTAATACAGTGAACAAGCCACCGCTGCTTCCCTCCACAGAGATGTTTACCTGCTGGCCAAAATGATAAGAGACTTCATCAATGACGTCACACAATGGAACATCAGGTGAAAAATATTTGAGACTGGTGAACTGAGTTGCAACTGAGATTCAGCCCTTCCTTATTTATCCTTTTATTAAATCCTAAAAATTGAATTTGTTGGGTTTTCTGGTCACATCCTTTACAGGCACAAACATGTTGTGCTGTTGGGATGACTTCTCACTAAAACAACAGCAAATTGCACAAGTGTACATTTACACATAAAATGCATTAAAGGTGTTATATATGAGATTTTGAACAGAACTTGAACTTCAGACGACAATTTGCTACGTGAAAATATACTTATGGAGTAATGGCGTCCTGAGCAGAGAATGACATCACACTTGTACACCGAGCTTGTCTGTTTTTTTTTTTTTTGCTCTTGGAAGATTGAAGAAATAGCTCCTAGAGAGCAACGACAAGCGCCAGCACCTCTGCAGCAGCGAGCTGGTCATTAAGTGCCTGTCTATCCCTGCAGATATATGATGATGATGATGATGATGATGATGAGAAAAAAAACTTACTTACTTACTTAAAGACTTACTGATATCACTGACCTCATCAATACAAAATCACTAGTCGCTACACAAAAATATGATACTATCTCAATACTTACTTTAAACTTTTTTTAATTCCTTATCTTGGCATCTGGCCATACACTGAAAATAATTCTTTGGTGGTTTCCTTAATATGTCACAACTCAAATGCACGACGTGTTTAAAAGGTTTCAGTTTTTTTGCTCATGACTTACAGTTAGCAGTCACGTAGCAGTTAGCCTAATTGAGAATTGACTTGAAAGACATATAGTAACAACAAAAATCTAAATAAAGTAAGTTGTTTTGGTGACAGTGTTTTAACAGAAGATAATGCATAATGCATAATGCACTGACTTATAAGAAAATGTTGGCTTTGAAGAAATCTTGCAATAAATGACAATGTATGTACAAATACTTTGACACTACTAGTATGACTTAAGCAGATGTTTAACACACGTACTGTATCATAGCATAAAACTACACTCTTCCATACTCATCTGTACACCCCATTAGCACTTCCACACATGTAAGCACACACTCCTGAATATACGTAGAGGCTGGAAACCTCATTGCAAAAACAACCCTTAGAGTGTGTGTGTGTGTGTGTGTGTGTGTGTGTGTGTGTGTGTGTGTGTGTTTTATGTAAGAGAAGAAGTGTAGAAGCTCTGCTCCTCCCAGCCCACCATCCTTCTACTCAACACTGTCTTCACAACCTCAGATCCTCAACTGTCACAGGAGCAAACAGGTGCCACCACTCTTACTCAACGGGCTTGTTGTGGCACGCCTCTAACCCTCAGCCCCTTCCAAACATAATTTACTCCCCCTACCTCTGCTCGGTTCAAGTTCACTTTGCAGCTACCTCTTGGAAAGCTTTAAAAAGCTTCTGCAAAGTGAGTTTCCAGGCATCAGTGTCATCAACTTCCCAGTTCTCTTCTAACTATAGAGTGGGCCGGGGATTCTCCTTTTAAAACCCAGTTTATAGTTTACAGAGGTTTAATCATTTCAGTCCTGCCCTCTGCAGCTTTCTAGTCAGATCAGTACATTTTGTTGTTGTTAAAGTCGCTGGATACATTTTTAGACTTTGCTTGGCTTGTTGCCTGCACAGAATCTTAAACGCACACCCATGTGTATTTCCTTTTCATTTCAACCTCCCATCTGGCAGTCTTGTCGTACCTTTAAAGAGCAGATCTCCGTGGTTACCAGTGGGGCGTGGCAAAGTACGCCACCAAAGCCCTCCAATAAGCACAGAGATAGCTTTGTCACTCTCCAAGGTGTGAGGCTGGAAAGGCGGGAGGCTGATAAAAAGAAAGAGAGCGAGCTCGTGGTATAAACAGGCCTTACATAACCAGCCCGTGTTGATGCCAGGAGCTGGGGTGGCAGCTGACAGGCAATGGAGAGAAAAGTGGAAGCGCAGAATAATCAGAAAGGAGGCCCCCACTCTGCCACCATGTTGAATCTGTGGAATAGGAGAGTGAAACATGAATCGGCCTCAACCTGCTGTACTGAACATGAGTGATGGCTGCAGGATCACCAGAGATCCCAGGAGGCTTAATGGCTCTGTAGTGGGACACGTAGACGGCTAAGCCGCCTCAGGGGGGGGAAGCTGAAGCTGATTGGCTGACTGACCATTTTCTTTAAAGAATGACTCAGCAGTCAGTGGGGAGAAGTGGGGGCTACATGTGA
This sequence comes from Nannoperca obscura, assembly GCA_036024295.1. NCBI lineage: Eukaryota > Metazoa > Chordata > Actinopteri > Centrarchiformes > Percichthyidae > Nannoperca > Nannoperca obscura. The sequence continues at coordinate 14,729 of JAVQJL010009751.1, read as the reverse complement.
TGTGTACCACATTGTTCAAAAGGGTTGTTATCAAAGCTGATATCTGAACCCATTTCCTTATGTAAGGTAGTGCATCTTTGAGCTCTATCTTATCACATTACATGATCTCTCTTCAGCTCTGCTTAGAAGTGGAATCATATTTTAAACGAGCACAAAAGCAACAAAGTACAGCATAGAAAATGTGACTATTTGTGACTCTATGTGTAAGTATTCCTTACTTTAGGGATAAAGCCATGTCAACTACAGAGCTGGCTATAATTTAAATAATGTTATACTGGTGGTGATACAATACATGCTATTCTGCACAGATATAAAATATTTTCAGTGACTTACTTTGAGAAATAATAAATGTTTTCCTGTAAAATGCTTTTTTCATAAAAAAAACAACTTCTAAAAGGTTAAATGTTTTTTAAACACAATCAGCCATTAATTAACTCAGTGAAATACAGTCTAAAATAGACTAAAGTACTGAGGTTCGATACCCAGCCCCAGAGTAAAGAGCAACAGTTGTTGCACACTGTTTCTTTTGCCTTCGGCATATATGATAGACATGTGGTGACAGAATGATTCCTTTGGCATCAGTGAAGTTCTTTTTTTTTTTTCCTTTTTTTTTTATGGCCATAGTCACGAGGTGTATTTCATGTGGTAATGTCATAAAGCTGCTCTCCTGGAGCTGTTGTCTCTGTCTGCTTACATAAGTCCTCTGCTGACTCTTAATCAGATCACTATTAATGAATGGCCTTATCTTGCCAACAACCTGATGTTAACAGTTTGTAAACCATGCAAGAAGAAATGGTTTACATAAAAGAGAAATAAACAACTCATATTTTCTTAATAAATTCAGAGTTCTGCATCCCTTAGGACTTCACTCTGAAACTATGAAACCTATGTAGTGAGAATCTCTGCAAAGATGTTCTCTGCAAATAACACTTTAGTGCTGTGCACTGCTCTTGCATGTTGTTTCACTGTTTGCACGTCTTTCTTCTCTTTTAGAAACTCAACTGAGTTGAGTTAAACCTGGAAAGGGTCTTGTGTAACAGGCTTTCAAAACCTGTCTCAGAATCTATGTTTTGTGATTTCTCCTGCTTGCATCGAACCGCCCCACCTTCCCTCCTACTTTCAGACCCTCCCTCCTCCCTCTCACACCACACGCTCACTTCGTGCCGTTCTGGCACTGTAAAAGTAGGGCAGGGTTTTCCTCCCTCTTCCTCTCCCTCTCCCACCACTGCTCGCCCTCTGTGGGCTGATGTAACAGTGTTAGAGCTGAGGCGCTGTGTGCCCTGACTGTAACCACTCAGCTGATTACAGGTCTTATGTAAGGAGGGATTGTCGAGGAGAAAATGGGACAGAACATATGAGCCTGTTGCAGAAAAACAACAGCTCTACGCAAACAAGATAGCCCTTTGTGTAGTTCAGCTATAGGCAGAACATTTCTTCCCTTTTACATTACCTCTTAGTCATGCTGCATCCGACTTTTACTGTTGCATAGGTGAAAAGTTCATACAATTTTTGCAATCACACAAATGTAGTTTTTCCTGCAACGCAAGTCTTTGAACATGTTTCTACAGCTGTGTGTTTACCTGCATGTGTGAATATGTTGCACGCTTTTGTTTGTCTGTATGCACACATGCACAGTAATGTGTCCTCAGCAGGATGCCCAGCTGTGTCTTTGTTTGTGCATATATGCATTTGAGTTGGGCTGCATGTAAATCCTAAATCTTTGCTTGCCTGTTTGTAAGTGTTAACGCACAGTGTAGTCCTCAGGTTGCCAGAAACATGTTAGGCCCAGGGAGCAGAGAGCAGATGGTGTTAAATCAGGTGAGCATGGTGAGGCCTTGCAGCATGTCTTCCTACCGTGAGGGGAGGCTTATATAACTGCTTCAAACAACACCTCTGGCTATCTGCACTGCATAGACGCTATAACAGAGACAATAAGACAATGAAAAGAAGTGGCAGCAAGAAGTTAGTAAATGAAAACTATCCTGTAACCTGGAAGACCTTCTAGACCTTCTTCTCTGGTGACATGTTGGTGCTGAAAGTCAACCACCTTGAATCAGCAGTTTGGCATGAACATTAGTTCATAAAAATGCCTCCATCTGGAGCAGCCAACCAGTACCTATTCTTTAAAACACAGAAAAAAGGAAGACACACTTGAATATGCTATAAATGAGGTACATATTACACCCATTGGCCTATTTCTTCTCATTTATTCTTCAGCGGTCATTCTACCATCGCTTAACGGGAGACAACAAGTCCGAAAAATTCTTCAAGGTGTTTTATGAGCGCATGAAGCTGGCTCAGCAGGAGATTAAAGCCACCGTGACTGTGAATACTAGTGACCTGGGCAGCAAGAAGAAGGATGAGGAGCCACCAGACAAAGACACGCCAGCACGCAAGAAGGGTGAGGTCAGGAGTTTGGGATGAAATGTTAGATCATTATCTTAAAGGAATCATATGTGAGACCATCAAAATGGCAAAAAACATCTGTTGTCTGTTGTGCACGTGGCATTTAGTCTGTTTGAAAAGCCAGTGTCTAAATGCCCTATGAAGTAGAAAAGAAACTGACACATGATTCAAATCACAACATGACTAAGTGATTGGTCAAATTAACATTCTTTATAACACTGTTGTATCTCCAATGGCCTGTGTATGAATCTCTCTCCCATACCTGTGGTCAGTCAAAGACTTGCCGGTGGTGGCGATGGTGACCGAGGAGGTGAAGGAGCAGCTGGTGGAGGCCTCCGCTGTCACCAAGAAGGCCTTTGTGACCTACCGCCGCGAGGCTGAAGCTGAAGAGCACCAAGCGGCCGCTGACGGCACTCCCGTCCCGACCGCCGATAAGGGCCAGGAGGAAGGCGAGATGAGCGTCATCATCACCATCATGCAGCCCATCTTGCGCCTCATGCAGCTGCTCTGTGAGAACCACAACAGAGATCTGCAGGTCCGCCATTATACCCGTCTGTTGTCACTTTTGTTTTGCCTTAACCCCCCGCCCCTCCTGGCCCATGGCATGCTAACATTTCCCGACCTGCGTTCTGAATTTCTATCACCACACTCGGTTATACAGAAACGAAACCATGTAGAAAATAGGCGCCATGTGCAGAACTTCCTGATGCAGCTGTTTCCATATCTGGTATGTCTTGGTCTGGTTTCACTATGAGGAGTGTGTTGGTGTTTAGTAATGGCTAGATCCTGCAGCCTAGACTGAAGACTTCCTGCTTGCATTGATTCTGTTTACACCTAGAGAAAGCCTTCATTAAACGATAGTTGGCTCTGTGCTGAATCACTCTGTCTCGTCCATTCTGACCCAGTGTAGGTGCAAGATATTGATTTACTGCTAGCCATGCAGCACAGATGATCAATTCATTGAGACGTTTCTGTTCCTTCCAAAGACATGGAGTAATTGTCTGGCTGCCGTTCAGGCTTATGTGCATAAAAAGACAAAAGTAGAATGAGCCTCACGACTCTTAACTTGATATATTCATTTCTCACTTCAGAGAAAGAAGAAAGAAGATGTTGGACAAATGTGTTTAAGATTCCCTGATTAGAAGCTTAAAGGAGTGTTTTTGACATTAACTGTCCCCTGAGACCATGCTGAACCAGCCTGCTTTAACTCTGTTGGATATTTGCTCGACATCAAGTCTGAATGCTTTGGCTCTCTTATTTGTAGTTTAAAGCGAGACATTGTCTTGATGGAAAAGATATATCACACTGTCCGAATACATAGGCATAATAAGAGTCCTGAGAAAGAAGGATATGCCTAATTAGTGTCTTTATCTCCATCTTTCTCCAGAACTTTCTGCGCAACCAGAATAACAAGAACAACTATAATCTTGTGTGTGAGACACTTCAGTTTCTGGACTGCATCTGTGGCAGCACCACAGGGGGATTGGGGCTGCTGGGACTCTACATCAATGAGAAGAATGTAGGACTCATCAACCAGACTGTGGAGAGCCTGACCGAGTACTGCCAGGGTCCCTGTCATGAGAACCAGGTGAGACATGTACACACCGAACATGAGTGTCCAAGCTCACACTTATGATGCACAGTATGTTTAGTCCGTAGTTAGTCTGCGTTGCCATTTGTCGCACCTGTATAGAGCCTTCTTTTTATTTGAATGTTCAAAAGAGGTTTTCTTCGAACGCTTCATCAAATTATGCTTCGCTTACGTCAGAGTGACGTTTTCATTTTAGTAATCTCACCGGTGGTTTTATGTGGGTAGTACTGTAATTAGTCCTGAGCATTTCTCTTTTTATGCTTGGCACTCAGCTGCTGCTCTGAAGCTATGCAGTCATTTTTTGTCAACAGTGTAACACCAGCCCACTCTGGGCAGTGTGCCTGTGTTTGTTCTCTGGTAAGGATTAGCATAGCTTGGTCTTCTCACATGATGGTGGCATCCCCTGTGGGTCCACTGTGGGTCATTTTATGTCAAGTGTGAAACTGGCATGGCTGAACAAGCAACTGGCTAAATGCAGTCGCTGTTTGAACTGATTTCAGTTCCCTCAAACAGTGCTGGAAGGACTGCCAGACTAAACAAAGCTCTTTGTTCATGTCTGCTTTGAGGAACAAGTGCTGGAATTATTTGTTTGTGTGTGTATGTGAGTATCTTTGTTAAACGGTGTCAAGACACCTGCTCCAAAGCATCTGGCTGCCTCAAGTCATTGTTTAGTTTTTGGGGTGTGGCACATGTTGTCAAAATAAACTGTAATTTATGAGCCAGTTCTCGAAAGGAAACGTGACCCACCTCATCAGCATGTGATTCCGGGGTTGGTCAGCTATTTTGGACTGAAGTTTTAAGTCACTTTGATCAAAGTTTCTGTAAACCAACCAAATTCCTTTTTAATTTTTCTTAAAATCAGCTTGTATATGTATATTTTTGCTGATATCCAGAGACAAGTTTTAGCATTTTTTGATGACTTCCCAACGTAAGGCCTATTTGAATCATGTTGAGAAGATCATTCTTGGTGGCAGGATTTTCTACTCAATACTTGCTCTTCTCAATTTAGATTTTCTTTACACAATTTTTGCAATCTCTTTTTAAAATGAAGATCCAGTGAAGACAAGACTTGTCATGATTGAAGAGTTTGCCCACTAGATTAAACGCCTTAAGATTGTGTTTCTTATCCGATCATAACTGCAAATACTGGACTGCTGTACAGTTGTGTTTACATAGGATGTCAACAAAACTCCAGCAGCATCAAAAAGCATTAAATGTTATATTTAAATGCTGTTGAGTCCTAGTCTGTTTAAATAAAAGTCCTAACAATCGGGATTCTACCTTTTTTAATGATAATGACTGGTGACTGTCCTGTTCCAGTCTACGCTTTTCATTTACGTTCATTTCATTTGTTCCTCAGAACTGCATTGCCACTCATGAATGCAATGGTATTGACATCATCATTGCTCTCATCCTCAATGACATCAACCCCCTCGGCAAGAAGAGGATGGACCTGGTGCTGGAGCTCAAAGTGAGTGGTTAGTATTGGTTAGTTCAGTGGGTCTGAAGAGAAAACAAAACTTCAAAACCCCCTGTTGCATAACAGGTATGTCCGTCTTTGTTGGATGATATAACTTTCTTATTAACCATAACCAAATGTTATGAGGAACTTGGCTAGCTAAAGTTAATCATCTTGTAAACATTATCAAGTCATTACAGGAAATGTCTCTGACTGAAGAAATTCTTGAAACAGTCTTGGCCTAAATCTGCCAAAGTATGTTATTGTTACACCTCATCATAAAGTGCTCCAACATGGATTACATAACAATCAAAGTAAGAGTATTAACAGTTGGATTTTCTCCATAATGGTCCTTTACTTTCCTCTGTCCAGTCTGGAATGCTGAACATACAGTAGAGAAAAATAGTTCCTCTGTAATCTTCTCACAGAATAATGCATCCAAGCTTCTTCTTGCGATTATGGAGAGTCGTCATGACAGCGAGAACGCTGAGAGGATACTGTACAACATGAGGCCTAAAGAGCTGGTGCGTATGACGATATACAAATCATCTCACAGTATTAGGTAGATGTTATCTGACACACTGTATTCTTGCAGGTGGAAGTGATCAAAAAGGCCTACATGCAGGGTGAGATAGAGGTGGAGGAGCCGCAGGAGGGCGAGGATGAAGAGGAGGAGCACTCTGCGTCTCCACGCAATGTTGGCCATAATATCTACATCTTGGCACATCAAGTAAGCCACCAGCTATCTGTAAAATCAGCGTGGAGACCCAGCCACAAGCAAATGTTATAGCACATGCACGGCCACATAATATGGTACATAGCTAGTTACTGTAATGTCTGTAATTTCCTGTGGCTTCTAAAGACATGCGATACCTGCCATTTTACACACCCGAGGGCTGTGCGCTGCTCAATAGCTGTGTCTGTTCAAGCCATGATTTAGGTTAACGACAACAATTACAGTTATGCAACTGCCACCGGCAATCCACACCCTGCAGGCTTGTGGTTGAATGGAGGAAACATTGTGCATTCGAAGGAAGAATAAATTGTGTGCACTGTACGCAGGTGTTGAATCCCAGCAATGTTGGCTAAGCAGTGCAAGTTAATATGTGTACAGAAACCTTTCTGATAATAGTCTTTGTGATAAGGATTTGTTATTGATCTGTGTATGGTCTTTGTTGTCATTTCAGTTGGCACGTCACAACAAGGAACTGCAGGCTATGTTGAAGCCAGGGGGGACATATGGAGAAGGTGACGAGGCCCTGGAGTTCTACGCCAAACACACTGCTCAGATTGAGGTTAGTTGTTAGGTCCATGTCTGAACTTTTTTGTTTTGTTTTGTTTCACTGTGAAATATTCCCACAATTTCACTATTGCCTTCCCACCATGTGACATCTCATAAGACGTCTACATTAGCTGCAGTGGATTGCAAAATGTTTTGGCATCACAGTTGACTTTAGGCATGTGATGGTGTTTTTCTTGGCCTGCTTTAGAAGCTCACCGTGTACCTTGACAGAGTGACAAGCACCTTTGGCATGTTGGCACGTTTTCTCATGCTTGCACTCAAGTTCAAAAAGTTGTCAACAATCAGCATTCCTTTTCATTAAGTTGTTTGTTCTGTATGAGCCACTTAAAACATAAAGAAAATAACCTTTTACATTTTTTATTGTAAAGTACAGTTTTTGACAACAACCAGTCAGACCATTTAAATTAATGACTTATCTATAAAGACTGTATAGGGTCAAGATTGATTTGCCTGCTCAGTGACAGAGTGTGTTATCGGTGACTGCCTCTGTGGCTGTGTCCAGATTGTGCGGCTGGATCGCACCATGGAACAGATTGTCTTTCCTGTGCCCAACATCTGCGAGTTCCTCACCCAAGAGTCCAAACTGCGTGTCTACTACACCACAGAGCGGGATGAGCAAGGCAGCAAGATCAATGACTTTTTCCTGCGTTCTGAGGACCTCTTTAATGAGATGAACTGGCAGAAGAAGCTGCGAGGTACTCAAGAGGCTACTGGTAACACAAACACGGTTCCCTGTGCGTCTTTCTCCTCAACTCTTTTTCTTATAGTTCCTGGTTTACATGTTGCCTTCTTGCACCCCTCCAGGCCCTAGAGAACCCCCCTATCCCTCCCTGGATGGGGAACCGATACTAAAGCCTCTTTCACACATGCAATGCATAAATGTTAGGTTAATTCGGCATGTTGAGATAATGTGTGAGCAGGAATTGGAGACAAAATTTCCCTCCATGTAACTCTGGCAATTCATCAACTCAAGATCTAGCAAGATTTCCCAATGTCTTCCTCCGCACCTCTAGTGCGATCAAAAGCCTTAACATGCAACACAATAAAGAACGAAAAGGGAAAAAAAGGAAGCCTGTTTATGATGTTACAATGGAGAAATCATTGTTAAAAATTAAAAAAATGATAGGTCAAGAAATATGAAGTCTTGAACTTCTCCACTGAAGGTATTCCTGTAACACTGAAAGCACCACGGACAACCAGCTGTAATAAAAACAACCACAGCCACACACTGCTTGGCACTCCAGGAACTCAGAATATGACAACACAAACAAAAATAAATAATAGGCACAGATGTTAGGCCCTCAGACAGGTCTAACCCGTAACTCCAAGTTTCAGTTGTGCCAACCACAAAACTCTCGGGTTTTAACTGCAATATCAGTATTAGGTGAGCTGAACAGGATTTAAAGAGCCACAACTTGACTTATTTTGTTTTAAGTAATTAAGTTTGGGCATCATTACATTGACTGAAACAGACAAAATTAACAAAATCACACTTTGTCATATTTAAATAATAATAAATAAGTTCTTGAGTTCTTAAGTTGTTGGAATGTCTGTAGTTGGCAATCTGTGCACAGTTAGTCAAAGTATTCAATTGTAAAGTCAAATTTAAAATCCATCATTTAGCCAGCCTTTGTGAGACCACTCTCCTCCTTTGATGTTCTTATTTTACAACTGGCTACCATTTGCTGCATTTCTGCCATCCAGCAAGCAAAAGAAGGCCTAACCTGTCTGTCATGGTCATCAATTCTTTTTTCTATACAATAATAAATGGTAAAATAATTTAAAACAAAGACCACTAACTCATCCTGATAATTGAACCCAGCAATGTTGCAGGTTCCATGTGTGAAGGGGGCCACGCTCTGCCCCCTTATCTCTGAACCCTGGAGGGACTGAAGTGGAGAGAGAGCACGTAAACCTTAAACAGTATTGTATAAGTTAATTAAATGCTAAGATGGGATAACAAAATATGTTCTATATAGATGTAAATTAATGTTTTGCAGCAATGAGAGAGTGATGTCATGTCTGTGAGTGTGATTGTGTAGATGATAAACACATTAGTTGTTGGGCAGCACATTGCAAGCCCATTCACAAACAACTCACAAACAAATTTTTGACTTTGGAATTTACACATGGCTGTATTCTGTTTGTCCGTGTATTAGTGTTAGGCAATTGGACGAATATATCAGCCATCGGCAAATGGCTGCGTCCATCATCACTTTTTTTGGCCGATTTTTGCCATTTTATTTAGCTAATTTAATGGTCAGCCTCCTCAAGAGTTCAACTTGGCAAATAATCAAGAGCGTGCACAAATAGGAACTGGAAGTCGGAGTTGGGCCATACTATGCACATTCTTGGAGAGTAGCCTAAAGGCTGTAATGTTTCATTAAAATTAGAATCTGGGGAGTAGGGACTCCCCCGAACCCTGCACGCACCGCACACACGGGAATATGTTTGCAATTGGTTGGTGCACCTGACGGTGACCGGTTGGAACATTTTTTTTACATATCGCCCCACCCTACCAAACAGTGAATTTAGAGCTAAAACTGTGAAGTTGCCAGCATGAACGATTGATCAGCTGGTGTTTGAGAGGTCACACAATGGGTAGAATGTTGTGCTTTGTCGGTGGGGAAAAAGCTATAGATGGAGCTTGAAGCCTGTCCCCTCTTTAATCAAATAAGTAATTTTGGGGGGTTTTCTGATTTAATATAAACAAAAACGTGAGAATAAACACAGAAGATGGCAGAGAAACTGACCAGACATGTCCAGGTCCTTCACTGGCCGTATTCACACTCAGGATGTTGGGCATACATGTTGCATCTTAGCCAAGTTAGGGTTACAAATGGGTCAATCTAGTGGCCATTTCAGGAATCTCATGAGTCCTTTTAATTTTCAACTAAACAATTGTTTTCCCACTAATCTTAAGTAGCACAGTCGTGCAGACCTGAATGCTAATTTGAATTTCTCTATCAGCAGGGCAGGTCGCTGTTTCCCTTCTAGCTGATTCTCTGTCAGTTACTGCAGTGACATGACACATTAGGAGTCTGTCACATGGTCAGGCCTGAAGGGAGATAGTTTGTTGGTAATGTGAAACCAAAACCTCTCTTTATTGTGAATGAATCAGCACAGTTGGAGACCATATTGTTCCACTAGTGCTAATCACGTCATGAATAAAGTGACTTCTGTTGCTAAAAGTCCCCACCCGCAGTTGTTCTTTTCTAATGAACAGTCTGGTTCAAAGATAGAGTAAGCCATGCTACTGATTTCCTGTCTGAGTAAGCTGTGTGTGAGATGTTTGTGAAATGATAATGACAATTGTTTTCATCTACTTAAATAGATTTAAGTTTTGCCTGATTTTCTCCTTCAAAGTGAATCCTTTGTTGTTATTTGCAGTGTTGTTGCTTATAATGATTCTGTTTGATTCATGTGTTTCACCCCAAACTTAGTACATTTATGAAATCACTCAAATGACTCCCCACTCTAACTTCAATGGCAAAAAGTGTTGCTATGGATAAACATGACAGATGTTTGCCATTGAGATTTATAATTCCACGCCAAACACAAAATACATTTCAACATGGGGTATCTACATGACATAGGAAATCATTCCCACCTTTGTCTTAGCTGTGACTACAATTCATTTGGAATGAAATGATTATCTATGCATTTTGCTCCTCTTTGGTGTGAAACACTGATTAGTAATTGTCTTTGTTACTTTTAGTGTAAACTAAAGTGATCTGTGAGATTATTAGATAAACTATATTGATGCCACTTTGTTCTCTCTGCAGTACAATGACCTGTGTTTGTTTGATTCAATACCCTGTCCTTCAGCTCAGCCCATCCTGTACTGGTGCTCCAGGAACATGTCATTTTGGAGCAGCATCTCCTTCAATCTGGCTGTGCTCATGAACCTGCTTGTGGCCTTCTTCTACCCTCTGGAGGGTATACGTGGAGGTCTGTCTTGCTAAACCTTTTAAACTTCCTCCTTCCTTCAGCCCTATAACACATGGAGAACAACAGATACAACAGTTTAATGAGGCCCTGATTATGATCTTGTGTTTGTGAGTATGTGCACTGTGGTTAACACAATGAGTGTGACTATTGCAACACAGGAACTGGGAGTGAGTGGCACAAACAATAACTATTCAGGGAAGGCCAGGGGTAGGGCTGGAGGCACATAGTGCATTTTGTGCGTTACCAGAAACCAGTATGGCAAAGTGGAGCAAGAAACGAAATTGGGCCATGTCTTGTCAAGCTTTTTTTTTTTTTAGGCTCTGAAGGGATAGTTTTACACGCTTGCATGTTTACGCCCTCCAGGTGCAGCTCTTTGCTGCCTCGGTGTGTAAAAAACAAAAAACTAAAACATTTCTCTCGACTACCACAGGCCAACACTGGAGTTACAGCCAATATGAACACTAATGATTAGTGTAAAAGCAGTGAAAAGCTTCTTTCTGATATTTGGAGAGGAAGGGGCATTCTGTTGGGCAATTTTTGTAAGCAATTGACAATTTGAGTTTGAAAATGAAAAAAATTAAGATGCAGTGTTAGAAAGAAGGGTTAGAAGTGAGCTTACCTGGCTCGAGGCATACATTAACCGCTACTCCTATAGCATAACACATCCAAATCTCTATCTGTTGGCAGGCGAGTTGAATTCTGGGTAATATAGGTGCCAGGTGTTGACAAGGAAGAAGAACATGAAAGACAATGTCTCTCGTTGTATGTACACTATCTGTCTACATTTGGCAAGTGATCAGATCACATACCGTAAGATGCATTATTAGTGTTAAGTGTGCATAGAACTCTCTGTGCTCTCGTGCCTGTGGTTTGGGTGTAGCCTCACGCCTCCCTAACCAAAGTGAGTTTCACCACAAGTGGAGGTGTGATGAGAATGTAATCCTAGCTGAAGATTTGGATCTTGAACTGCAATGCCGTCACAAAAGACCAAGGATTACTTTTTAATAAGGCACTGACCTGTTTATTGATACTGTACTTTGTCTGAGCTTGACACTAACACAAAACCCTAAACATGTTATCAGATTACCAGTCACATTCTCACACTGGTCTTGGTTTGAGAACTCTTCTTCTCCATATGTATCACTTCTGGTGATTAGGTGTGTGTTTGTGTGTGAACAGACTTAACATAAATAATGTGGTCTTCCTCTTCTTTATTTATTGCTTAACTCAAAAATGTCATCCTTCTGTCACTGCTGTGTGTGTGTCAAGTATGATCGCTGACAGGAAGTAAACAATGGACCCGAGCTGTTTCCTAGCAATACAATTTTGAAAAGATTGTCCTGACATTGGCGCTATGTTCATGTTAATTCAGAGTGTAATTACCAGTTTCCGACTTGTAAATGCTTTTAGCATTCATCTTGTAATTATATCTTGTAAAAGCTCAGATAAGGCCAACTTGTCCAAATTGTCTGAAAACCAAACAAATTAGCCAATGTCCATCGTTCCAGGTAATTCAGACCAAATTAAATGGATTTAGTATTATATTTTCAATACACAGTGTCTTTACACGACCGACTTTACATACAATTGTCTTGACTTCTTGAATGCTCATAAGTCGTAAACATGGAAATCTTCTACCATTCATCGCATATGATGTGCATGCAGCATCAGACTACATAACTAAACTGACTGAAGTCTATAATACTTAGTTTAACTGGTAAGACTATCTGTGGTCAGCTCTAAAATATCACTGATATCTGGATTTCATCATACATGTTTACATGGAGATAAAGATCTCTCCAACACTGAGTGTAGACAATAGAAAAGGAACAGAATTATTGGTTTAAAATAAACTGTTTTAGCAAGAATTACATAGACAAAAGAAACCGGTAATTCAGTTTCTTTGCGGGATCTAAATATTTGACCTCGTTCCCCTCACCTATTAACCCCTGGTCTGTCACGTCCTGTCATGTGGCCTAAATATACAGATTTAGGTTGAGAAAATCTGGTCTGGTGTTGAGTCACAAGGTACGACAGATTACTTTAGAGATAAATTATTCATTCAAAGGGATACACTAAAGTGATGCCAATTCCTGCATGACGGAAAGTTTTTCACAGACCAGAGGAATAAGTGACAGACCTGAGCATGTTTTTGTGCACTTTCAGGTTTGTGTTTGTTTTTGCTCTCTCGTACTCCTTTCCTTTTTTTTCTCAGTTCTCCTCAAGGGCAGTATTTGTGGGGATGTGAAAAGCCGCAGCTGATAAGGCTCGCATTGTTCTAGTGTAGAGTAGCAGAGTGAAGACACACATTGTGATTCACATAAACTTTCAATTGTTCTGTCTGGGGTCAAACGGCGAGGTCCCTTTTGTTTGAACTTCCTCACAGCAGTAATAGAGGAGACAAAAAAAAGAGGTTGTTAGCTTAGCTCTAGAAACTCCATGTGGTTTTCAGTGTCAAAGGTCCTCTGAGAGCTTAGCAGTTCATTCCAGGACACGCCAATCAGTGCAAGATGGGTTAAGCAATGTTGGTTTCAAACTGCAGCCAGTTATCAAGTGAAAATAAAAAATACTCAGTCACTGTTAAAGGGAAGCTCCAAGATCTCCAAGACCTGGACGCTATTTTTACAAATTTTGGGGTCGAAATGACTAATACTTGCCAAAAGTTTTGGAATTGGTCCAGTCGATCGGTGAAAGGGTTTGTTTTTGCCACTGAAAGTTTGTTAAAGAGTGAGATCCTTTTTGTTTACCCAGAAACAGAAAGTGTTGCTCAAGGAAAAGCCTCGCTCTGAAAGCTCCCAAGAGGCTGAGTTGTTGCAGAAAGATGAACGGATCTTACTCTTTAGCAAACGGTCTGTCTCTGTGGTGATCCTTTCCATAATGTTGTCACTTAGAATAACAATCTGAGCCTTACATACCTTTCACGGGTGTAATTGCTCCAAAGGATTATGCCGCAGTCATTGTCTGTGTAGACAATCTACTGGACCAATTCCAAACCTTTTGGTAAAAATAGGACCCAGGTTAAAAATAAAGAGTTTCCCTTTAAGCTGCTCAATGGTGAATATTTAGTGTCTGCACAGATACATACACACACATTCTCACACTGTGTCCTGGATTGTGTCCTCGGTAAATGAGCTCAGATGTCTCTTGTTAATATTCAAGCCAGCTGCTTGTAAACTTTGAATAAACCAAACTACTCCAGGGAACTTCATTTGGGGCATGACAAGCACTTACTGTAAGGTTGACACGACACTTCTATGACTTTAAAGGTATGCTTAACTTACAGATTGTATAGACAACTTCAACACCATAAAATGACTTTATTGTGTCAGCTGCACAACTCACGTGGCTGTCAATGGATGGTGTGTCTGGTATGTTGAAGAAAAACTGTGGTTAGGAACCTTTCCCTGTAGTGGCCAGATCTGAATGAACTCCAGGCTTCTAAAGGTTAATGCTGTGGTTCAAGTCAGGGGGGTGTTTGACTACCACTAGTCAAGACTTACCTGGCCCCATAGAAAGTGCCAGAGCCTCCACTTTGTCACATGCTCCAATGTGACCGTGCATGTAGAATTAGACACTGTTGCTGTAGCTCAGACACTTTCCAACAATAAGAGAGAGTCAGATATATTTTCATCATGCAGCAAATGTTGTGTTGTGCGTAAGGGATACCAGCAGACAGTATATTGAACATGAGCTTGTTGTTTATTACCGTTCATTCAAGTAATGTTCTTCACCGGTCCCCTTCCTGTAACCTTCAAAATAAGAGCATACTACGTTGCAGTAATAACTGATTCCACAACAGCAAACATCAGGCTTTATGTAGAATTTGCTTGTTAGTTTATTTTAAAGGTCAGTCTTTCTATTTTATATGGCTGTAGAGTAAGCAAGCCAGAGAGATCAGAATCAGAATCAGAAATACTTTATTAATCCCAGAAGGGAAATTGCTTTTTGATACAGTTACAATGCTCAATAAAGTTATTGAAAAAAGAATAATAAACAGTAGAATATAGAGGGTGTAGAGG
>JAVQJL010009736.1:0-21975 GCA_036024295.1 Nannoperca obscura | reverse complement strand
CCCCCCCCCCCCCCTATCTGTTCTTCCCCGTTTGTCTCCTTTACCTGTGGCCTAGTGGGTGTTTTTTTATGTTTGTTTTTACTTTTCCCTTGGCACAATCGTTCTTTATAGTCTACTTATCTGCTCCTTTGCCATCTACAGTACCTCAAGTCAGTCTGAGCAGCAGCACTTTTACATTCTGTCAGTTTTTACTGTAGTTTGTGGTTGATTCTCTCCAGTGTTTAGGAATGAGGGAGCAGAGAAGGAAGGGTCACACTCTTGGGAGTATAGTTTTTTCAGTGGACCAGAGGTCCTCCCAGTTGCCACTTTTTTTATTTATCCCTTTTCCCCTTGTTTCCCCTGTTGTGTCACTTTTCGCTAGTGTGTGAAAACACCAGATACTTGTATGGAGCAACATGTTCTTTTGAGCACACTGCCACCTGTTGGCGACGAGGTATAAATGCCCCCTAAAGTAACAACAAGGAGTTGTTATCAGTTTTGATTTATCAGTCACCTGTCACGTTTAAACAGGGGCAGTTTATATTGGCTGATATATCAATTGCAGCCATCTATGGAGTTCATTTAAAGTATAACACTGTTATTTAATTCTGGTTTTTATTTTTCTTCTACATTATGTGAACCATTTTATGATTCTGACTGTTTTTAATCGTGTAAGCTTGTGTTTTTAATCTTGGTAGTCATCGTGCATTCGTTTCCCTCAGTGCTTTATCTCACATTTCCCTCCCTTGAGTTTGAGACGGTGGGTAAATAGAGATCTCGTCGATTGTTTCCTCTAGTGCAATAATCAGTTGAAACGAAGGGAAGAGGATTTTAGGGGACTTAAACCACCCGAAAGAACCAGTTACTCATTTCCTTTGAAAGTGAACGTCCTCGAAAAGAGAAAAGTTTGCCACTTTCTAGGCACTTTCATGTGTTGCTCCTCTGTGAGACGATTGATCAGCAAACTTTCATGGGTTTGCCCTTGCTGTTGGGCAAAAATGGTGTAACTGCAGTTTTGGTGAATTTCATGTTTTTACTTGAATTGAAGGATGTTATGCGCCTCTGTGGTTTGAGAATACTTTGTCATCAGTTGGGCATCATTTCATGATTCCTGATCATCAGTTTGAGGCTGATTTTCTTAATTCCTAAGAATAACAAAGCTTTTTACCTGACTGCAGCAAAGTGGAGTGTAAAGGCCATAAAGAGGTAGAATTCAAGTGCCTGGTGGAAGTTACGTGTTAAATGGTCAAAAGCTGCAAAAGTCATTATACGGCTCCTATTTTAGTGGGGTATAATGATCAGAACAGTCCAACAAATGGACAGCATAAGATGGTTTAAAGCAAGTAAGTTTCACCCAATGCCTCTTATTCTTCTCGACAACGTCTACTGACTTTTCTATACATCTCATTCAAATCATCCTAAGATCAATGTATTTATGTTGGCTTTGCTTTGGATCAGCGTTCAAGCAAAGCAGGCCTAGTTGTCTTTTTTTGTTTTTTTTTGCTAAATCTTCACCAGACATGGTTCCAGCTGCTACAGTGTGTTTGTACCTAAAAAGGCCAGGTTCATGGGCACGGAGTCACCCCTTGTCGTAAACTAATTCTTTCAGTTGGAATTCAGTAGAAAGTCCAGGACTTGGTTTAATTCCTGCCCATGTAACCAGCCCAAAGTTGCCACTGGCTTCAGAACAATGCTGAGGAGTTAAGTTGGCGACCAGTATTTGTATACTTTGTGTACACCAGACTGTCAGTATGAAATGTGCGTCTGGATTATAGTCACCACTTGGCTCCTCTATGCCGCTGATGACCTGAAGCTCGTCCAGAGGGTGTTTTTAAAAGTTATCTGCACTAAAAGAAGCTGTGTTCGAACACAGGCGTGGTGCTACTCTGTCTGAGTCAGAATCAGAAGCTGAACTTCTATATGAGTCTTTAGATGAGCAGGTTGGTAGGGTAAACCTCACTCACTGAAGGACAGGAGAAGGTGCGGGGAGCTCATTATGATCAGTGTTAAGAACCTGTAAACGGTACGATGGCAGACGTTCCCTTGGACAGTGAGGTATAATGTAGGGTCCTCCCCCCCCCCCCGCTGTTGCATTTTGACTGCCTTTCATAGGCAAGCCTTTCAGTGTGGACGCCAGATTTGAGCCTTCATGATTTCACTAGTGTCTGAAAGCCTTTTTAAAAAGCCAGATTGAAAGTATATTTGTACATTTTAAATTATGTAATGCACACCACTTATTTTTGCTAACAGAAAAAAAAACGATGTAGTCTAATTGTTAATCTTAGTAATACATGTATCATAAGTAATGGTTAAAGATATAATAACAAAGTTTTATTATTGCAATAGACTGTTGACTTGTTCCTGTGTCACTATAACGTATAGTGTATGTGTGAACAGTGGTGGGGTTGTTGAAACTAGTGACTGTCGTACTGTTACTGAGAGGGATGTGGACTTAAACCGCCTCTTGCTTCGATGTTTGGGGGGAAAAAAGCAGCAAGATGTTGAATGCTTATTTCTCTCCTTTTAGATGTTTGTAGTAGAGGAGAGAATATCTAGAGAGAGAAAATGTACAATAGTGAACTCCGTCAAGGCTTTGTATTACAATGTTACATCTCTGTTGCGACGACAAACCGTAGAATAGGAGGAGGATCGGTTGATGTATTGAGCAGCGTTTCTGCCTTCGAATGTTCCCGGGTTTTTCTTCAACTGGTGCTGATGCCGGCTGCTTTTTATCAAGAGGGCAGAGTGAAAAGGAATGGGCAAGTGGTTTTGAAAGTGTTGATCCATTTCAAGGACACGTGCGATCAAACAGTATCGTAACAAGGGGCTCATTCCGTTGTGTTAAAGCCTCGGGCGGAGGGGGGGAGGGGGAGGGGGTTATTTCGGATTGCAACCTCTGTTGCTTTCCTCAGACTCCTCTCCTTACCCGAGCCACTTCATGTACTCACAAATACAAAGAGTTGGCCTCCCGGTAAATCTGCGGTGTGACAAAGCCTGTAATCTTATTGTTGCTCTCTTTTCCCCTTTGCTCCTGAACATTTACTCCTCTGTGCCAGAGGACTACATTCCACGGCCGTACAATTCCCATCCGATCCCCCTGGGAGGTTGTAAGAAAGATTAGAGCTGAAGGACAACAGTGGGGGTCTGGTCAGTAAGATATAGTGGGTTCTGTTATTCATTCGAGTACGTGGGATGTGGAAGGAATCAAAGCTGAGCGATGAGAACTTCGTGCTGCAGGTTATGTTGGAAGTTGAACAAGTCCTGGAGGTTGATTGCGAGACTTAGGATCCATTAATAACTCACTATCTCTGCTGTCTGTAATGGTTGTTCAGTGTGTGTGTGTGTGTGTGTGTGTGTGTGTGTGTGTGTGTGTGTGTGTGTGTATAAAGTAGACTCTTGAGGGCAGTTGAACACATGTTTACATAGCAGATGTGTTTGCCTCGCTTACAACTGAAATGTCATGAGCTCTGCTTTGCAAATATTAGCTAGTAGAGATGTGACCTAACATGAGCAAGACCATTCGGGGCCTGTGGAAGTGAATGCTTGAAGGGATACGAAGACTTTATTTATTTGGTCCGTTTTATTCCCTCAGCGGACGTCGTGTTACGCGGCAGGGGAATGGACCTGTTTGTCCTTCCAGTTCTATTAAAATGGCTTGTTAGACTTGACTGAAATAAATAAAAGGCTACACTCAGCTCACTGCTCGCAGCTAGTCGTGGCCTTTGGCTCTCAATTAGGATTGCTAACAATACAGATAAGTCTTTTTATGGAAGCACAAACTGCCTGATGAAGAAAAATAGGCAAATTACCTTTAGTTAGTGTCTTCTTTTTAACATAAAAACAATAAAAGATAAATGGAAGGAAAGGTGTATTCCATTTTGAGAAAATCAAATCAATATCCCTGATTTTGGTCGCTCTCTATTTGCAGTGGAAGGTAGCAGTGGAGTGAGAAGAAGTCCACAGAAAGTGCCTTTCCTCCTGATGGTGCTGTAAATTGAACGATAAAATGTAAAATCAAACTAATAGATTCTCCTTTTCAAGAACACGTTGCAATGCAGGAATTGGCTGCACTTACACACACTCGCTGTACACGTTTGGGTTTTTTGTTTGTTTGTTTCATGTATTTAGATATTAAGCCTACATAGAAATAGGATATATGCCAAGTTATATGGTTGTGGTTGAGCTTTCGCTTCCTAGTGCATTTAGTGTCTTGGACCAATGGTGTCGTTGGTACAGTGGAATGTGCGTCTGGGTGGGGGGTGGTGGGTTGGTTGATGGGGGGAGGGGGGAGGGTCTTAGCTGACACTAGTGTGGTATGACACAGCCCAGCCCACGAATGACAAACATAGCACAGCACTTTAGAGACTGCCACTTTCACTCTCACACAGCCAGGAGGTTTTCGGTCTGTCCCTCCTGAACAGGAGGAGCAGGAGAGGATCCACACCTCGGCGTAAACGAGGAGTGGAAGGGGATTGTGCGTTACCAAGCAAAGCAGCCGGGTCACTGAAAGTGTGCCTCATGCTCTCGTGACCTTGTCGGTGGCTCTGTGGAGCTCTGACTCGACGCTTTGTTACAGCTAGGGCTGGGTGTCACAACCTGAAATCGGCACCTCCCCGATTTTGGCATCAACATTTTGAAGCATCCCAAACTGTTTTTTTACAACAGCAGATTCTTGCGCTGAGGAATCGAGGTTTTTCTTCTTGAAGGGCATTTTTACTAAAGAAATCAACGTAAGTAGGATCTGAAACTTCTTGAAAAGCACGAATGACAAAAAAAATGATGAAATTAACAGAGCCAGTGTCAGTATTGAAACTTTTCTCACGATGCCCAGCCCTAGTAGCAGCCCATGGCGTTTTTTCATCATAGTGCAATGCCCCTGCCATGTGTCTTATCCCTGATGGAGGGAATGTGTGCCCAGCAGTATCCCCTGTCTTGAGCCGGTCGGGTGTCGACTGAAAACTAAGGGTGGTCTGTAGTTCTGTGGGTACCTTTTTCAGTCCAGGGGTGTGAAATTCTTTCTATTACAAGAGATCTCTAAAAACACTGCACCTCACTTACCTTGGTATGCTGCATATGTTATACTACATGAAAGAAAACTGCAAATTGCTTTTATTATGACATATAATGCTTGAGTAATGCCTGATTGCGATATTCTTATACAGTAACTATTTTAGAGTCAATAAGTATAACTATTCTTTTTTGTCTTAACACTTAAAAATTTAAAAAAAAATTCTTGAGCCGACTTTTATTTTGTTGTCCTATTTAAATGTGTCGTTCTTTAAATTTATATATGAAATATATATATGCGGAATATTTTATGGTGTATTTATTGAGTGTGCGTTCAAGCGGCTGGAGTCTCCGCATCATATTGCAGCATGGTGGGGGCGGAGCCAGGAGGATGAGGCCTTTAGCCCCTCCCCCTCCATGTTGACGCCTTATTCTCCTAGACACGCAAGCACAACAATATGGAGGGGGGGTGTGAGGTGGAGGACAGGGAGGAGGTGGATTTGACCTGGTGACACAGAGCCGTGTGTCAGGTTCTGGTTGATATTTACAGGTCAACTCCACCTCCTGTTTTTCTTAATATTCTTTACCCTCCGCTCTTCTTTTACCACCCGCGGAGGCCGAATGCCAACCCCCACATGTTGCAGCTCATCTCTGAGGAAGGGAACCATTTCTGACCCACACTCGCTTGAGTGTCGAGTAGCTGACTTTTTATTTCATCCCAAGCTGCTAATTGGTACGTTAGCCATGTCAATGGGGGGGACAGCGTAAAATCAAAAAGCGGCAGGGGGAAAGGAAGGAAAGATGTCGGAAAGGCCGAATTCTTTGGATCATGGTGAAAACTTTAGTGGAAGCCTTGCGTCTTTCCTCTTTTAAAATAGTTTCCTGTCAAGTTTTTTTTTTTTTCTTGTGCCAGAACATTTTACAGCAGGAACAGGTCTCATTCCACAACAAAAGACATGCCTCAACCTTAAGTGCGTTCTTACATAATCGTCCGATTTCTATATGACTTTGCAAAGCCTGTGTCGGTGGCCTACCAAGAAAACAAGTCTACGTACTTGATCTGCCCCGATTTCCCCCAACTGGCATCCTGATCTATTCTCGTTTCTCATGTAAACCACTAACACTGCTACAGACCTTGTGTACGAAACAAGTGTAAGCTTTCAAAAATTGCTCTGTCCCACTTGTACTGATGTCGGAACAGAAACCAGGTCTGGGTCAAACAGCATTTGGAATCAATTCTTGGCATTTGTTTTAACGAGATGAGCAGTGCTTACTCCTGCCAAAGGACGATTCGGATATCCTCATCTACATGTTGAATTGTGTGAACTTACTGGATGTCATTGTGCTACTGTCATTGATGGCAAATCCAAAGAACAGTATTTTCTGTTTGACCCAGGCCTGACAGGAACCAGGAGGTTCCCCAGAGTGCTGGATTACAGAGACCTGTGACTGTATAATGAACCAAGGATGAATTGTGTTGTGATGAATTGCTGTTCTTTTCTATTTTAATTTTTTTTTATGTTGGTTGTCCCTCAATCCATCGGAGGATCACAGACATGGAGCTTTTGAGTGTTGTCAATCCTGTTCCAAAGTAAATAGGCGCGCTGTCCTTATTTTAATAATTTTGGTTTAATAAATGTTTACTGCAGTGTTTATTCCCATGGCTATTGGAGCTATCTGTCCAATGTTTTAACCTGTTTTCATCCCATTTGCATTCCAATAATGACTTTGAACCAAATATTGCACAAGAGATTAGGCTCCTGATGCCGTGTTTCCCTTGTATACACACAATGGTTTTGAAGACAGATCTTTGACAGTGGCCAAGGATGTACAACATTTTTTCTGTGTACGCTGATTGTTCAAATTGACATATTTTTCAATGTAGCATCCCTCGTGTCGTTTTTTTTGTTTTTTTTCAAGCTGAAGATCTTGAGCTCTGATACCTCCTGAGTGAGGCACCAGCAAACAGATGTACACGTCGAACAGTGAACCTTCACCCCCAGATGATCCATGTCGAAGTCTCTTTGTATGTTGCAAAGGCTCTGTTGTACCAACAGCTCTATTCCTTTCAGTTTTAAATGTCTCTTTTCTTTTGTAACTCTCTTATAAGTTGTTGACCTTTTTTAGTGTTGCTTTGCTTCAGTTTGAAGTGTATCTTTGACTAATACTTGCAATAAAATGCTTTGCTTTACCTTGGTTGTCCTGGTGAGATAGTGTTAGAAACTTAAATGTTTTGTATGTATAATGTGAAATTGATTGTCGAGTAGCAGCAGAAACATACAGGCCTTTTACAACTACAAAACAAAGATGATATCATTGAGTAGTGATCATGATCTATATAGTTCAGTCCCAGTCCTATGGATATAATCGAGGATCTGGCTCTTGCTTTTCCTGGTATTTTTCTTAAAAGTTCACATCCAGAAGAATTAATTTAGACTGGAGATATTACATTTCCACCTGGACTAGTTTCAGTTTCAGTCTAACCACATTGTTTGGACCTCTGTGAATGGGCTGTGCTTTGTTTTGAGCTAAATGCTAACATGTTTGCTAATATACTCACTATGACAATAAAAATGTCTAGATGACACATCTTGGAGTGTTTTTTTGGAATTTTGTGAAAAAAGCTTTTAGTAAGCAGCTTTACTTAATCTCTTAAACAATTGCCACATGAAGAACATGAAACCTATAAAAGAACAGCAGTGTTGTCTTTTCTTTGGCATTTCATCTACTTAACCTTGAATAAATTGGCAGAAGGTTCAAAATGTTTTGTCGCAATACCAACTGAGTGAACTCAAGTACCCACTGCCAGATGGTTTGACACAGTTCCTAAATAAGGATGGAAATGTGGATTTCAACACAAAATCAAGACATGTGAAATTGCTCCTTCATTCCTTATGTTTGTTACTGTCCTGAAAGAGAGGAAACAAGTTATTACTGACTGTCAACAGCATTACTTACAAAAGAATACTTTTTAAAAACACATGCGTAGTGAAACCTCTTCTTTAACAGGAGGTTTCACGACACACACACACCTCCACCTCTAATCAGGCAACCACTCCATGTAGCAACAGTACTAACAACCAAACTCTGAGCTGTTTCCACTAACAAACTGAAGTGTGAACAGGTGAGAGATGTGAGGTGGGGGGGGGGGGCCTTCCTGAGAGGCAGTGGGAGTGAGAGGGACTATTGTCGGGCCTGTCACACTTAAAGCCTCTACTCTCACACAGGTGTTTTCACTTGTTTTGTCTGAATGGACCTCTTTGACTTTGTTGGTGTGTAAAAACTGTGATCAACATGTCCTTCCCTTTGTTACACCTGCTAGAGCACAGCACATTATTCTTATATTATTCTTGTTCGCACATGAAGTTGGATTTCATATATTATACGCTTTGGAAATCAGACCAAAATAGCTCCTGTCCTCATTCCACCGTTTCCCATCAAGATGTAAGAATAGACCCCAGTAGAGCATCTTGTTTCTCCAGGTTTTTAATGATGCTCAACAGTGATTGTTTGCTGTTGGTTGTGATTCTCTCATTATGCTGTGCTTTGTGTATCTGTAGTTTCTAGCAATTTTTTTGTTTAAATGAAGAAGCAAACAGTTTCCCAATAAAACAAACAAACAAAAAGGTTTAATACTGTGTTAACTGAGTTAATCAGCATTATGTGAATTTGTCTGGCAATGGCTTGAATGTAACAGACGTTCATGTAAATGTAAAAGTACCGCAGTCAAGCTTTAATCACATGGAATAACCAAAACAATGAGCTGAAAGATGCTAAAATGCTCGATGTCGAGTGTTAATTCTGGGTGGATTTGTCACTACGAGCGACCCCTTTCACATTACCTGCACTATTTTTTTCCATTAACACACAAATCGTGATCTGAGTATCCCTGTTAGATGTTAGTGATAATACATATGAAATGAAACACCAGTAAATATTTGCTTCTGGTTCGTTAGTCAGCTCTGACAGCCACGTTGACAACTTGTTCAAACATTTTGTTATTAAAACAGCATTGGATAGAAGTCAGGCTGGAATTTATCAACCACTGGTCACCAAAGGATGAGGAAAATAAAAATCACAGCCAAGCCCTAGTGCTGTTTAGGGACAGGAATTACATTTTTTTAAATAATTAAACTAAGTGTTAATTCAGTAATTTCATAATTGTTTAGCAGCATACTTTTAAAGTCTTGTAGTGTCTCAGTGTAGGAGGATCCGTTGTGTTTGTTGGACAATCTCTCCCTTGCCACATTACTCCCTTGCCACATTTTGCTTTTGTCAACTATTAATGCACCAGCAACTCAGGCAGCAAACACTTTATCATAATTACCAAAGCAACTACATAAATGGTTTTAATTCAAATTAACACCAACTGAATGTGTCCACTTTAATACAGCCCTGAATCACCATTTTTATAAATGAGTTGTACAAACAGGTCTGATAGCCACTGCCTGAACTGCACAGGTGTCTCTCATACAGCTGATCAGGTTATTGGGATAGACAGCTACTACATTCTTTCCATCTTACACTACGATTTCTCATTGGGATCAAGATCTGTTTAATTAATTAAAACAATTTCACATATTATTTACTCTAAAATAGAAGCAAGTACTGGTCTTCCCAAGTTCAGAAGTAGTATGAGGAACTGTCAAAGCTAGCCTGTCCTGGTGTCGGGATTGTTCACTTTAAAATGAGGATAAATTACTGAAGGTGTGGTCTGTCTGTCTGTCTTGTTGGTTTTACAACCATCAATGGCCTGGATTAACACATCCCCTGCAGTTTCACCTCTCACCAGGAGAAGGAGCAGTTCACTAACAGAAAGTCTGGTCTGATTTGCAAAGGAATGAGGTTCTGTGTCCTCTGTCAGGGCTCCTGAACAGATGTAAAGGATGTCTTTGTTTTGGGAGGTGAAGCCTGAGGTCCGGTAGAAGAGACAAGTCACAATGAGGGCAGAATTGTAAACCTAAAGGGCCCAGAAGGACAGAAGGATGTGTGGACAGCTTGATGGCATATTTAGTACTTAAAAAATATATATATATCTCAGGATGCTGACATCTATATTTCAGTGCGGTATCTTGGATTCTTATTTTACTTCTAACCTGCACCACAGATGGCACACCACCATCTCCTCTGCCCCATAGATGTCAAATGACTTAGTGTTTCATAGGATTACAGATGTCAACCTGCAAAAGAGGATCCACCAGAAGGCAATCCCAGCACAGGACTTGGCATTTGCTGGGCAAAGTCAGCAACAAATATTGTATTTCTAATTATTGTGTATGTAAGCATAGTTTGTGATTGACTGTCTGCTGAGTGAATATTTGGCTCTTTTTAAAGGTTTCTGGAAAGGGATGAAGTAACCCAGATCTATTTTGATGCACTTTGATAGAACTTGTTGAAGTCTGAGCCAAAATTACAATCACTTATGGATTGATGGCATTTAGGTAAATACACCTATTCGCTTTCTTGCTGGGAGTTGGATGAGAAGATTATACCACTCTCGTGACTGTCCAGTAAATATGACTACAGCCGGCCGCTGGTACCAGATTGGGCGTTTTTTTATTTATTTGGGTGGTGTCCACATTTGTTTTATATAGGTGAATCATTTTTAAAAGATTGTTTTAAAAGAAAAAAACATTTCATTATAGTGATATTTCAGCTTATATTCAGCAATAGATAAATAGACAAAGAAAAACACTGGCAGCTGGTTAGCTTAGCTAAACACAAAGACTGAAACCGGGAAAAACGCACAAAGCTAACGAAATACGCCTAACAGCCCCTCTAAAGCTAGCTAATTAACACAATATATCTCTTTGTTTAAACCTGTACAAAAACCATAATGTAAAAATAACATAGCAAATGTAAAAGTAGGCTAACTAACTAAGCTAGCTGTCTCCTGGCTGTAGCTTCATTGTATAACATACAGAGTGGTATCAATCTTGCCATCTAACTCTTGGCAAGACAGCAAATAATTTCACAAAATGACAAACTAGGGAAGAAGCTCATAACAGCATGCTTAGATTATGAAATTACCAACTCTCCAGTCTCTGACTATAAATAGCTTGTTCTCTAATCACACCAGACCACCCATTCTCCTTTTGTTAGCCCTTCACTGGTCCCTATCTCTATAAACATGAATACGTATATTTCTGGCAAGGAAATCCAGCAGTGATAAGAATAACGGCTGAAATGCATAGAGAGACATTGAATAATTGGGAGTCAACAGAGGGAAGACTGGTCGCTGATTTTTCTCATGGATCAGCGCACTGCTCTCTACAGCTCCAGAGTACAATGCACCCCACAAACAACAATCTGAATCTATGAATCTGCTATTGTGTGTGTGTGTGTGTGTGTGTGAGCGCGCCACTGAGAGCGGAGATGGTGATAAGATAATATTGAGCTGTCAGGGATCAGCAGCCAGTCTTTTTTATTTTATAGACCACATGAATTACGATGGACAGTCACAGACCCCTCTAACAGTTAGTCCTTCCCAGCCATTCTTCAGTTATTGTAGCCTACGCGTGTCAGTCCTCAGAGTCCGGCAATGTCTCTATAAGTAATTGTATGATTTACAGACCCTTTTGATGGAGATATTATGCATGCAATTAAAAACGCAAATACCCACTCCTGTCTTTTCTCAACCATGAAAGATAGTGAACATGGTAAACATTACGTCAGCATGTTCGTATTCTGTTATTAATGCTTAGCTCACCATTGTGCATGAGTGCAGCCTCACAGAGCTGCTAACTTGGCCGTAGACTCCTAGCCCTGTTTTTACAGCAATGGCTTTGTGCAGTATTTTCTGGGTCACAGAGTACAATCATGTTTGATATTTTTGACCTTTTCTCTGCAGACAGCTGGTCTGGGCCAATATCTGGCATGGAGTGAAGATAATTCATCTCACTTTTGGGGAACTACTGACCAAACTTTTGCGAGAAACACAGTTCAATCGTAGACCTTAAATTCTATGTTTCTGTGAGTTTTCAATTAAAGTTTTTTTTTTTATAGCCAAGAAATGTTGAACCTGTAGGGGGGAGGGGGAGAGAGAGAGAGAGAGAGAGAGAGACTCAAACAGGAGTTAATAGTGCATTTGTTGGGTATTTTCAGCCTTGGACTTGGTGCTCAGTTTTACGGCAGCAGGATGGCACATAATGTTTACGTTTGGAAGCCTATAGTATAGCAGAAATACGCTAGATTACAGGCTTTGGCTACATAGGCAATACTTGTTAGTTCTTTGTTGGCTTTGGTCTTTCCATTGGATTTGTTGACAACAATAACAATATAGAATAGAATGTCTCCAGATTTAAAATGATATGATATCTTTTTCACTCCTTTAGAAGACTTTCTCGACACACGCTTTTTTAACAGCCAGCTTGGGCCAGCTTCAGAGGAGGCTCTAGGGCCCGCGGGTTGAGCTCCACATGATGGATGTGCCTCTCCTGCACCACCATCTCCTCTGTAGTCTGATGGGAGGCATGTGAATGCAAGGGAGCACAGGGTAGACTAACAATACAATGGGAGCAGCTCGAATGGACTTGTGACAGGGGGGATTTTGGTACGGATCTGGGCGAGGGAGCCATTTTGTTCTGCCCTCCTTTTATGATTATACTGTCAAAAGTGCTCTTGAGAGGGATAATCTGCACACAGTGATTTTAAGTTATATATATTGCCCACATTCTCAACTTTCCTGACTCGCATGCAGCTGACATTTGTTTCATATAGAACAGACGCATTTAGAAGCTGCATAGAAACTTAGCATCCGTCTGACTTCAGTAGTGAGTGATCTGTATTCCACACTTTTCACTCTACAGTTCTCATTCCTTTTTCATAATATTTCCTCATTGTCTTTTCCACCTTGGGATACAGCCTCAGGGAGCTATAAGCCATAACGACTATTCTTGTATCAGTTTTAAGGTTTGGCAATATTGAGGACTTTTGTGTCTGCAAATGGATTGTCTTTTGTTTGATACGTTTCAAATTATCAGCATAGAAAACAGAAGGGATCTTCGGCTAAATCTCCCAGAGGCACTCAGAGGCAGATGTTCAGTTGCTTTTTCCTCCCCCACCAGATATAACTTGTCCTGCTGTTAACCTCTGGCTCTCTGGTCCGGTTTCCTCCATGTGGTCCAATATAGCTCTACGGAGCACAGCCATAACACTGCTGCTGTGGGTTAGAGGCTTCATTTCTTATGCAGGGTACTCTGAAAGTTAACATTGCAGTGCAGATGATACTGTCTCAGGAGTGTTATCTTTCACACACAATTTGCAGTTTTCCTTTAATCAAAGGGGGAAAGAAACTGAACTTAATAGGGATCACAGAAGATAAATGTGCCCCTAAAATTGTCAAAGTGTGAAATACCCCCAGTGGGACGAGACCACATTGAACTGAAACCGGAACTTTTTCCAACTGCATTTTAAGACCCACACTAAATGTGATTCTACAGGAATTTGATTTCACCAAAATTATTATTATAGCACTGGAAAGAAAATGACCCAAACATCAAGTAATGTTCTCCCCCCGAAAAAAATATTTCAGTATATTTCCATTCTTGCAGGTGTTTTGTATACTGCATTTTTTTGTCCATTACCGGGTGATAGAGACTTGGTTATATTCACTGGCATCCTAAGAAAGACAAAGCAAATATAGAACATTTTAAGAAATCCAAATTTTCCGGGACATTTTTTAGGGCTCTTCAGTTTTTGGCTTGTGACAGAACGTGTTTTTTAACTGACATTGGTATGTCCACCATTTTGTCAGATCTGTGATCCAACAAATATTAAGGGCATCCGACTAATCTGACATCTAATTTAAAAAAATGATAACAGATCACCACTCCATCCTTACAAACAAATTAAGCCCTGTCGAAACCGTTTGGTTCAGCTTTATTTTTTATTCAAATAACTACTCAATCACAGAGTTGTGTCACATTCTGTAAAGGGATTTTATTATGAAGGCAATACAGTACAATTCAATACAAAATGCAGTTGATACTAGCTTACAAAATGATTACTTTATTAAATACAGTGTCAGGTGCAGCCCAGCAGGAGGCAGTGTAAAGACACTGCTGGCACTTCCAGTTGAATATCCATTTTTAGATATATTTTTCATTTGCCAGCAAGCAGTTCACTCTTCACATTGTTCCAATGCAGTGAAAGGTCATACTGCTCACAGGACAGGAAGCTCCTTCTTCACAGTCCAGTCCATTTCCTGTTCTCTCTGAGACCTCTGACTAACAGAAGTGTATTTTGGGCTTTTTAAAAATGTTTTAGATGGTGTCATCCAAATGTTCTTGTAGCCTCTCTCCGCTGTTGCTGCGCCTGTGTCTCCTGAAAAGAAACCAAGTGTCCAATTGAGATCAAACAGCAGTGACAGACTGTACACTGGCTCGAGTAAACATGACAATTGTTTTGTCAGCAGACACAGCCTGGGCTGCCATGTCTCATGTGTGTCACTTATCATGTGGGAGGACACTAGTTTTGTAGCATTTAGCTATTTTTAATTTTCCACCCTTTTTTTGTTGTTGTCCTTTTTAAATCAGCTACTACCAGTGTCTTTATTTTCGCTCAGCGTAGGGCTTTATCATCAGAGCACAGCCTGAAATGAGATTTGTGCCTGTGCCTGCAGCATTACTATACCTCCACAGCAGAAATGCCAGCCCTCCTCCAAACAGCAGCAGGAAGACGAGACACACTACAGCCGCTGTTGTCCCTCTGCCCTCTGTTTCACAAGGTGCTGTCAACCAGGAAAAAGACACCCGGTGAGGAGAGGAAGTCATCTGGCATGGCTGCCCTAAAAGGCCACCAAGGTCCCCAGCAGCAACTCTGTACAGTCTCTAAACTGACTGGAACAGCAAGAGCTAACTCGAGGTAGCTTAAAATACCCTGACAGTCTTTGGATCATCACGTCTCATGGCAGATACGGAGAATTGCATTTGTCTCGCCTGTTTAGAAACAGTGGTCGAAGCAGTAGCGGCGGTGGTGATTTATTGATCGCGCTGTGGAAAATCCTTTATCACTGAAACGGCACCAGTGATACAATACATAGAACAAAGTGCAGTCAGGATACAGCTCAGGATAAACGCATGGCATGGTATAAAGGAGTCTGATTTCTAAATATCCAGGATACAACACAGTGAGCTGATAAGATGTCAGCAGGCATAGCCACCTTTTCATCCAATCAACTAGCTTAGACAATTACGAATTAAACATGATAATATCCTGATTAGTCCGTTTTTTATGTAAATAAAAGCAACGTGTAAAAGACTTTACATTTCTTCAATTGAAAAACATAACGTAAAAATACAGAAGTATTATCAACAAAATGTACTTAATCCATCACAGTAGTACTCATTAGGCATGAGTGCAGAATGTCCCCTTTCAAAGTGTTATAGTGTTTATAATAATTAGCGTTAATTATTTATTTGTTGTATTTGTTTTGGTCAGTGTTACTAATGTATTACTGTGTATGCAACATTTGTACTGGTCAAAATAGAGTAAATTCTACTACTTCATATACGGTCAATTTAAAAAAGAACTATAGCTGTCACTTTAATGTATTGAAGTAAAAAGCACAATATTTTATTCTGGAACAATCATTTTACTTATCACATTAAAAAAGTTGATATGGAAAACTGTTTCCTATTTACTATACACTTCCAGCAGACACTGAGCAACATTTTAGCTCTGTTTTTGGTCTCCACCAGCTCTTGAGGTTAATATCTGGCTCTTTAGATGCTAAATTCACCAGGTAGCCACTAAATGTGTGTTTCTGACATTTGGTGTTGGGCTTTTTCAGAGCTTTTTTTTCTGAAAACAGCTGCCTGCTACTGGAAACAACACTAATAATGTGAAGCTGTGAGAGCAAACCAAAACAGTAAAGTTGTGGGCTGTAAAACCAAAATGACAAGCTTAAATACGCTCCGTAATAAAACACTGATTAGTGCAGCTTTAAGTAAAGCAAATAAATCGACTTTACTATTGCAAATTGTACTCTAGCCAGACATACAAACATTATTAGTTTCATATAGAAGAACAGAGAAACAATTGGTGTCAACTCATACCTGCACTGTAGGTGGCAGAACTGTAGCTCAGCTTGTTGCTCACCATGCAGGTGAAGTGGCCACAGAGTGGACTCATGGTCACAAACAATGTCGTTCCATCTTTGGAGACTCTTCCCACTGTCTCGGTGATGGCGGCTCTCTCGTGGAGCCAGCTGAAGTGGGGGTCCGTCCCCCAGGCCTCGCCACAAACCAGCGAGGAGTGAGACACGTTGATGCTGACGGAGACGTGGTGCACTTCCTCTGGAAAGACAGACCAAAGGAGGTGAGGATGAGAGTGAAAAGAGGTGATAAGAATGGAGGTAAAGAAACTCTGAGCCAGATAGAAAGAGAGGGATGAAGTGTTCAGCCGTGGGCATCTATCAGTCATAAAATAAGAATAATGGCACATGGCTGTCCAAGACGGTCTAACACAAAGAATCATGAGAGACGTTTAACGCTGTCAGGAGAAACTGGCTCCGTTTCAGAGACAATAATGAGACCGGAGAATGAAGCATAATGTCGGAGAATGGGATGATGGAAAACCCTGGAAGCTGAGAGAGCAGATGTAGAGAAGAGTGGAGCTGATGAATTGATACCATTGGAGCAGACGGATGAGAGTAAAAGCAAAAAAGCTTTGATAGGAAAACTCCAAAGCTACGACGAAACCGGAATCCTCTAGAAGCACAGGAGTAGAAAGAGCCAGAAAAACAGAGCCTTTGGGCAAATTTCATTTCAAGTGTTTCATTATTAAATCAGACATCGACCATCAGAAAGAAACAATGCATGCTGGCGTGAAATTAAAACACATTCATTATACTGTGGGTAATTGTTGTGAGTTAACACTAGAACAGCCAGGACACAGTCAGCTGATGAGTAATTGAAATATTTCTGCTTTCATATCATTACTCTGAGATTTATACAAGACCACATCTCTACATAAACTGCCTCAGTAAGCTTTTTTTTTCAAAATGATTAAGGAAGACAGTATTTATGCTCACATCTGCCCAGTTCAGCTGTCGGCTTGTTGGCAGCCGTTAACATCCACTGATCTTTCTGACCGTGTGACCTTGATGAGGACACAAGCGGCGTTGATTCTTTTCACTCGCCAATTTGTCTATCAGCTCATGTTTGTCAAAAAAAAGCCAAAGGGATTCAATAGGGACTTTGAACCACAACTTTTAAGCCAAGAGGGTGCTCAGAAAAAATTGTAAATTTGAAAATTCCATGACAACTGTGCATCTTTTGATAAAGAAAATCACATGATTTGAAAGCTACTAAATGGTCCTTGAGGTGAGATTGTTTTGTCGATAAAGGGAATTAAAATGAAATGAGGGACATGAAAGCTGGAACCTTCAAACGTCGGTCATTTTCATTTTGATGAATAACTTAAAGAGCAACATCACACTCCATTTCACCTTCACAAATTAAAGGCGGGGAAAACATTTAAGGTGAAGTTGCACCCTGCCTCAGGAGTGCTTTGTATCAGGGAATGTCAAAGATTTCTTTTTGTACAGATTTTCTTGGGGTCTACACTTCAGCGATATCTGTGATGTTAACTAAAGACTTCACAATAAATGTCTTCCCAAGCTGCACATCATACTGTACCGTATATCCTGACGATGCAGTGTGCAGTGGTCATGGCCCCTGTGTGATCCGTCACAGTCACGGCGTACACGCCGCTGTCCGAGCTGCTGTACTCATTTATCTGAAGCGTCGCCTCCTGCTGCTCCACGCTCACACGGACGTTTGGCCTCGTGCCAGCGCACTTGAGGCTTTTGCCAGGGCACCTGGCCAGTGTCACTCTCTCGGGAGAAATTCCAGTTTCGGGCTCCCGTTCCCAGGTTACCTCGGACACCTCCTCCAGGGGCCCATGCTCAATCTGAGCTTTCAGAACCAGACTGGAGCCGGGGATTACATGCACAGGCTGCTGATTGAGGATGTGCACTGACATAGACTGGAGGCCACACAGCACTGAGGACAGAGATTGGACCATTCGTTACTGCATGCTCATCAGAATGGTGCTTAATGCCTCAAACAGTTTGCTATTCTATTCAGATGACCAGAATGACCCACAGTACTTCATATTCATCAGTTAGGACCTTTTGGGATAGTGCACATTGTTTGGGCAGAACAGGAAGCTAATAAAACAAACAAAGGCATAATATGTCATCTCCTTCCTCAGGATGTACTGTATGAATATGTATGGCTGCTCTCTGTCAAACAATGTCAAGCGGTGATTTATAGCGCATGACAGCCATGCCTAATGTGATATCCATCAAACCACATCAATATCCTAAAATCTGTGTTACAACTGCAGTGGACCTGGTTAGCTGCTGTGCATTTACCATAAGGAGTATTAATCAAGCGTCTTACATTGATAGGCAAAAGATGGGGGAGATGTAAATAATGCAAGTGTGGGTATTAATGCAGAAGAAGGCGGTTTACAAGAGTGCTTTTGCATTTGTTCCAACACTGCAGTCTTTTTCTTTTGTTCTCAGATAATAAAAGAATGCCGCTGTCTTATCTCGCACACAAAAAAAATGTTAAAAATAGAGGGAGAGTATTAGAAAGTTTTTTTGTTTTTCTTGTTGTTTCAAGCATGTGGTTTTTTTTTTTGAACAGAAATCATTTAAGATGGTGGCTACAACAAGGGGGGAAAAAATCCTTACTAGAGAGTAGCAGCAGGGCAACTCTCCAGCACAGGAAACACTGCAGATCCATAACACCTGCTGATGTAGACAGAGAACAGAGAGAGGAATTTGTCCATGACCTCAGCAGCAACAGCACGCCATTTTCTCTGTACTTTTGCGGCAGGGGTGCCACTACAGGAAGAATAATACCACCACCTCGAGAGAAAATGTGAAATGAAAATGAGAGCAGAAAACAATTAAAGAAGCATGTCCTTCTACTCAATAATGTAGTCCAAATGTTTAGGGTATTCTTTTTTTTTTCTTTCTTAATTTGTTTGTGAAGTATCCAAAGAACAACATTATTGGCACTGCAGCCTGCACTAAGAACTTGGAACAAAATAAGGATGTGTCTACTGCCAAAACTAAAATGAACCCCCTCAAGCACAGCTGCTACAACAAAAACACACAGAGAGCAAACACTGATAGTGGTGCAGGGACACAACCCAACCTGCATGCATTAAACATAAGCTTGAATTCCCTTCGCTCTTTACCTTGGATTTAGCCACATCAACCCCCCCCAGAGTGGGACTCACCTACCTCTCCAAAGTTGAGACAAAGAAGCCAGTTGAGCTCCTCCACTCCTAATGTTCCCTTCCTCCGAGGTTAAGGTGCAGCGCAGTTCAGAGTAGGTTTATGGCCCAAAATAAAACTATCTTCAAAGCGGTGGCCATTTTATTGAGAGAAGTTGTCTGGTTAAAGATGGCAGTTCCCTAGATCTTCAACAACATGAAACGGGTGTGAAGCTATATGTTTCAGGACTTTCTCATCAGGTCCAGCCTGAGTCACGTAGGCGTCACCCTGTTATCTAGCGGTTTCCTCCCCCTCCCCGACTCCCCCTCTTTCCTGTACAGTAAAGGCTTCTCTCAGCTTTGTGTTTTTAATAAGTGAACTTTCCATTGTACCCCCCCCCCCCCTCCATTCTCTGACCTGTGTCCAAGCACATGCTCGTGCAACAATACAACATGTTTGATTTGTATTTTTGGTTTTGTAAACATGGGTACAATGCAGTGGTATTCTTTTGAAGGGAAACCAGTGACAATGTTGGAACTCAGTGTTATGAAAAAGGC
The DNA here is from genome assembly GCA_036024295.1 of Nannoperca obscura. Lineage (NCBI taxonomy): Eukaryota > Metazoa > Chordata > Actinopteri > Centrarchiformes > Percichthyidae > Nannoperca > Nannoperca obscura. Next base: position 2,196 of record JAVQJL010009736.1, on the reverse strand, counting down.
TTTGTATTGCAGGTTTCTTATCCAGCATGAACACTATTTGCCCTGCAGACATTGTCTGGGCTTTGGATTGTAAAGAGGAGGTAATACATGAATTACTCTATTCTTATTTGTTTTCCAATTATTGTCTCTCGCATGCAAACGGAGCAACACCTTCCAGCACGTAAAGCAGACAACGTTTTGTTCTCGTTCCCCTGGGAAAGCCTCTGTCAAATTTTTAAGTCTGCTTCATAGTCAATAAATGGACTGCTGATTTAGTGGAGTCACATTACAATTAATCATTGTAATTCATATTCTGGCCTTTTCTAACACATACATCACACGTTTTACCTCAGCTGGTTGCAAGAACTCTTCCGTCAGACAAGATGCCGCAATATTATCGAAAGATCCAGAACAGCTACTAAATAGACCGTGAGATTAAATTGTTTTGTCAGCTACACACGTCTTTAACTCGACTAGAGCAGTGAAACCTAATGACATCACTTATTCAGGAGTTAGCGCTGCAGCTTCTCACTTTATGAAACGCATCCTGGGGCCCAGATGCAACAAGTGATTTAAGACTACTAGAAGATTATAAATCCATTTGTATTTGCAGACGGTTAATAAATAATCGTGGGAATCACAGCTGTGGCTCCCACTGAGTTCTTTGTCTACAGATGAGTGCTCTTAGCTGGAATTAACCAGTGGGTGGCACTAATACATCAGCTGAAAAATATCACTTTTTCTTTTTTTTGCCCTCACTTCAGCCTCTTTTTCTTCAGCAGACATCTTCTGGTTTCACATGCAAAATCATTCATGTCTGGTTTTGCTTCACATTCATCCGTATCATTGCACAAGTGAGTAAATCGAGCGAATAACTGATGTTATAAAGATGTTATTACCTCCTTTAATTTCATCAGCCGCTTCATCAGATCATAGCTGCCACGTAAAACTGTAACAAGGGCAAATAAAAATGACCTTCATTCACCATGTGAGATTAAATAATTAAATAATTATATTCTCTGAAAAGTGACATGATCTCTGCATAAACACATTCTGCAAAAAATGTACAGATTTTATTTTTCATATTTTACCGTTTTTATTCTAATTTTATATTTCTCCACATTTTTTGTGCTAATTTCTGTTTTAAATATTTGTATTCTTGACTTGCTTTTTTTTCTTTTTTTTTAACAGTACTTGCTTTTAGTGGCATTATTTCAATATCTGTATATATTCATGCTTATTAAGCACCTGTACACCAAAGCAAATCTCTTGTATGTGAAAACCTACCTGGCAATAAATCTCATTCTGATAATCAGTGTGGCGCTGGAACTCATTGCGTTATCAATATGAATGGCATTAATCTGAAAGCACTTTCAAAAAATGTAACTCCACTACATCTACAGTTTGTAATGCTCCTGATAATGGCTTTGTAGTATGTGGGGTGTAAAAATATATTTTTGGTGTTTGCTCCTTGATACTGAATGGCACACTTATTCAGGTATTGTATTTAAATACAATTGTGAGGCACTTGTAGTTGACAGATTTCAAAGAGTTGTGCCAAACACATCATTGTAATATGATACACTTGTATTGATGTCAACACCAGCACCATATATAGTGGTGGTAGTAGTAGTAGTAGTATTCAGAGCCTTTACTTAAGCAAAAGTACCTTACAACAATGTAAAAAATACCTCATAAGTAAAGTCATGCATTCAAAACCCTACTCATGTAAACACACAAACATTTTATCTGCAAAAAGTGTTGAAGTGCAATAAAAGTACTTATTTTGCAAACCATACCCCTGTGACTGATAAATTATTATATATTACAATATTATTAAGATTATCATATGTTACATGTTATGATCCATGAGGCATAAGCAGCATCTGACTGTTGGAGCACATTTTGAGTACTCTTATATCCAGTTAGGTAGTTTAATGTACATTCATGTATTGCATTTTGTAAAAGTTCGTCACGTTTGTTTATGTTTCATGAAAAGTTTCTAGCAGGCCCCCTGAATGCAGCCTACATCAAAATAGTACATACGAACATTAGCTACACGTTTACTTGAGATATTCTCCACCTCCGCTCGGTCTGTTGTAGTGATGTGTAGTTCATGAGTAAGTAGTTCAATGAACTACTTCTTTCCTATGAACTAATGTGAACTATTCCTCTCAGAGACTGAGTAAGTCGTTCATTTGGCCGCACATGCGCATT
>JAVQJL010009729.1:0-13921 GCA_036024295.1 Nannoperca obscura | reverse complement strand
TCCCTATTCTCTGCTCTTGTCCACGAGTGTCTTGTTCCTGTTCCAGTAGCCCACTTCTCATCAGGTTGCCCTGGTTCCCCGGCACCTGACGCGGACCTTGTTAACCCGGGCGACGTCCGAGCAGGTGTGGCTCTCGTATTTGTGTCTCTCATCATATGAGGTAGGCAGGTAGCGTTAAGGGCCTTGCCTAAGGGCCCACACTGGCACGCCCTGAGTCAATGGTGTTACCCATTGAGCTATCCAGCCGCTATATATATATATATATATAATCTTAACATATATATATATATATATGTCTTGTGAATCCCTTTATACACATTTCCAAAATTCAGCATGCTATATTAGTATATTTGGAAAAGTTGAGATCTACATCAGAATTTAAAGCTTATTTCTGTGGGTTTGAACAGTGTTTTACAGCAGGTATAATGGATTTCCCAAACTTATTAAAACATTAACAGAAACTTCTTTAATTATTAATGCAGCATAATCTACTTGTTCAATTTGAATATATGGCTTAAATCATTCTTCTATCTAAATACACTACATTAGCGCACCCTCATCTTTATTATCCATTGGTAAGAAGAGCTCCTCTGTCTTGGCTTATTGATTGGCTAACCTGCCACTGAACAACCTATAAGAAAGTTGAGGAAGTTGACTGAAAATTGAGTTTAGTGTTTAGTTAAGTGCTTGTTTGTTATGGAGGACCGAAACTGCCATAATTAACAATAAATAAATAAATGATTAAATGAGTCAATAAATGAATTGATATGCCATTAAATGCACCAAAAATAGTATTAATAATAAATATAGGCATTCATTTATTGATAAAATGTAACATGAATGGATATTATTTTCTGTTTTGCATTTTAATTTTACATTTCTTGGTCGTTTTACATTTCTTGTTCTTTTAACATTTCTTGGTCGTTTAACATTTGTTGGTCTTTTAACATTTCTTGGTCGTTTTACATTTCTTGGTCGTTTAACATTTCTTGGTCTTTTAACATTTATTGGTCGTTTAACATTTATTGGTCTTTTAACATTTCTTGGTCGTTTAACATTTATTGGTCTTTTAACATTTCTTGGTCGTGTGCACTTGCTGCGATGCTTCACTATTCAAATGAGGGGGCCTGTCCTTCAATATGCGTCATGGGTTCAACCTTTGCTATTGGTTGATCGACATCAGAGTGCATAGATACATAAATCCATGCACTGCTCCAACAGCGGTGTCCACTACTTTTGAAAAGAAGCGTTAGGAGAAGCAGCTAGCAGTGGCATTTCTGGTAGCAGCCTGGGCAGCCACCGATCTGCCGCTGTTTTAGACGCTTTGAACATGACAAACATGCATGAACTTAAGTTGCATCAAAACACGTATTTTGGACTCGTGCACCACTACGGTCACATTTCGAGCGGGCAGACCACCTGCTAACCGCCTGCGGTTAGCACTTTTCAGCTTCCGCGGCTCTCGTCTAAAGTGTATCGTGGCTCTGAATGAGTGGTGGTGGACCGACGAGCTGTGATCTGTGCTGTCTTTCCTGTCTGTCTGGATGAGGCTTTGGACTGATGTCTTAGCCGCGGCTACTGCCACTGGTTTAGAACCGCGGTCAAGTGGTCCGCAGTTTGAAATTTCTTTTGCGCGTCTACTCATGCATTTATAGTACGGGTGCTGGAAGCGGCCAAATTAATTGTTTGACAGTTTGACTCAACTGTTTCTGTTACAGTTACTCTCAACTGTCATCTCTGGATGACACTGAACATGCAATTTTGCCAGTGCATGATCATCATCTGGATTCTGACCATCACCTTAATCCTCAATATGTAAAGGTGACCATGACATACCCTACAAGCATTCAGAACATATGTGCCTGATCTCCCATCAACCATGTCTTTGACTGATATAAAGCGCCTCCTTGTGGCTTTAGGTTCTCTGTGACTTTCATTTAATAGTTAGTCCACCACTTCAGCATGCAAACATGCCCACATGTTAATGCTAACATGCTGATATTTAGCAGATATAATGTTATGTACCATGTTCACTATATTTGTTTAGCATGTTAACATGATAATTAGCATTAATAATATATCACAGAATCTGAGGGTATGTAATTCGTTTTCCAAGTATTTTTGTCATCAACCAAAGTTTTGGCCAACTAAAAATTTTGATGATGGCGTTAGAAATTTATGGGCTCACCGATGTTATTACAATTCATCCTGAGGAAAACGTGAATGTCTGAACTAAATATCATGACAACCGACCAACTAGCAAGGCTAACAACAACCAAAAGACATTGACAAACCCCACATCTAGTCTACAGATACAAACCTCCTTTTCTCTAAGATCCTTGAAAAAGCAGTCGCCAATCAGTTGTGTAACTTTCTAAACAACAATAATCTGTTTGAAGACTTTCAGTCAGGATTCAGACTGCATCATAGCACATAGACAGCACTGGTGAAAGTTACAAGTGATCTTCTAATTGCATCAGACAAAGGACTTGTCTCTGTACTTGTTCGACTAGATCTTAGTGCCGATACCACTGACCATCACATTCTATTACAGAGACTAGAACATTTATTTGGCATTACAAGGCACTGCACTAAACTGGTTTAAATCCTATTTATCAGATCACGAACCCTCCTCCATGTCACCAGCAGAGCAGCCCCATGTTTTTTCGAACACCAAACTGGCCTCAAGTGTGCTTCACTGCTCTGTAGTGATGATGCAGTTCTGCTGGCTTGTCGACTTGAAACCTGACATGTGTGCAGAGGATTTACACATGCCGGTTAATCGCCACATTGAGATTTGGCCTGCACATTTGCAACTGCTGATGTCAGGGATGAATCTTTTTTTCAACCAGTAAGACCAGGAAGTCCACGATTAAAAACCATTTATTTAGCACTTGTTATGATCAACATAAGATTCCACTATATTAGCCATTCTTTTTTTCACTCCTTATACTTATTTCCATCTATTCTTCTATATATCAAATGTGCCACTCAATTTTCATTCTTAAAACACTTTTTCACCCATTTATTGAAGTAAATACATTTGTTGGATCTCCCTTAAATATTTTTGTGCACTCAGCAAAAACCAAAGTAATAAATCAGACTGAAACCACACAGTGACTGAACCTGGGCCAGTCCATGAGCACTTTCTGGGTTGTCCCATGGGAAAATACTGTGCAAATGTTACATTTAGTGCAACACATCAGCGCAATGCTTGCTTTTCACAAGATGTTTCATCTAAATCAGAAAGCCAGAATCATGTGGATTGTCATTTAATGAAACCACACTTCTGTTGTTTTTCTGTCTCTCTCTTTTACTTTCCAGTTCCCTCTACAGGTATGTCAGTCCGAGATACTTAGACATACATAAATACAAACATACAAACTTAGCACATAACGTTGAGGATGGGCTTGTGGAGGGAGCTGCTTCAGGCTGCATTGTTGGCATAAAGGTATCAGCACAGTAATAGTGAGTGCACATTATAATCAGGACGTTAGCTACCATTGAGGAAACAAAGCTCATACTCAGTATACTGAGGTTTTAAAAAAAACCTGAGTTTACATTACATACATACATAACATTGTACAATTTCACACTGATAACACATGATGAGTTTTTAAGCCTGATTGTGGTAAGTCAGATTATTACAAATTGCTATTTTACTCCAAAAATATAAATCAAACAAAGAGATATCAGAATGACATTCATTGTAATGTGTGGAATAGCTTTTAGACAATCATGTAGGGAGATAACATAATTTAATACATATAAAAATAAAATAAATGTAATGGGGGTGGGGTGGCTTTAGTACTTAGTAAAACTACAGCCTTAGTTCACATCTGCATAAATGTGACTAGATGTTACTAGTCAGCTGGTAGCCACACACCTGCAATGAGCCAGTCTGAATGAAACAGCTGATATCAGCAGATCAGCTTAATCTGTGACTTTAGTGTTCTGCCTGAATTATCTCTGTCTCATACTTGACTTTATACACTACACATCTTCCACCCTAAATCCCCAATTATGTTTGTCTTTATTTATGCAGCACACCTTTCATAGTGTAAGTGCTGTGGTGGTATGGCCTAAGTTAGTATACAGATATCATTACCATCAATAGTGACCTTCTCAATACACGCACATATAGTAGTGGAACACAAATACAAACCACCCCTAGGTGCAGATACATGATACACAAGAGAAATCATATTCACTGTAACAACTAAATGCAGCAATATGGTCTAAAATGCCTGAAGATGCTCATGGAGTGATTTCTCTGGCCCCTCTCTGTGTAAGTCAAACATCATAGTCATTGTCATACATTAAACTGCATGCCCTGAACTCAGTGTATCTCAATCATGACTCTCAGTCTGGTAAGCCAGGCAAGGTAGGTAAGAAGATGTCCTCATCATATCTTCCCCATTAGCTTCCAGCAGGCTGACCTGCCTCTCTCATCATATCAGTTGGAAAACTTCATTTTGAACAGACAGAATCAGTAATGACATGCTCAGCAGCTCTGTTTTTGAGGCATTTTAGTCCTGCTTTTCCTTCGTCTTTAGGTTTAGAAGGCTGAGGAGTGGGGCAGGGAGTGATCATAGAACAGGGACTCCGTCCTTGGTCCTGTTATAGTGGAAGAGGTCAGCATGTGCCACCTTAAGGAATATTCATGAGAGCTCAGTATAACAGTGTCTGTCCCATGCTTGGAGCTCCCCCCCTTCTGCACACACCAGCAGGTATGACTCACTCGTCACCTGTGGCAGGCGAACCTGGACGACAAAGAACAAAACTAAAGCAGTGCATAAGAAGGTTATTTCTTTGAATTACAAAATAATAATAAAAAAATATATATACCAGGTTGATTTTGGCCTTTAAGAAATCATGTAGTACACTTCTGATTTGATTTGATCTGATTAAATCAATAAATTTACACTTGAAATAATAACAGTTCATTATCAGTTAAATGTGATTTATGTTTGCATAAACATGGTCAGATTTAAAGACACTAAATATGTGTACAAACAGTACACAATCAGTGTCTTATATTTTAAATGAAGAGTTCAAGAAAACAATAATTTCAAAAACATTTGTTTCACTTTAATTTAAATCCTGTGGCTATAGACCTTTGCTCATTTGGTAGCTGGGTCGAGCTATACAAGGTGTAAGTCAATGTGCACACAACCACACACTCCTAAGAAGAGGCCTAATCAGACAAAAGTGAGCCAACTTTGTGGCTGTACCATAGCTGTATAGGGGCTTTAATAAGCAAATTAATCCCTTTCATTTTTTGATACTTTATGGTGGAGGTGTGATGCTTTTACATGTAGGTTACTGTTTTTGAAGACTCAAATAAATAATAACTACCAGCGGTAAAATGTTACTAGGACATTCACTTAGTTTTAGTGCCAAGGCACTTTTACTTTACTTGAGTATTTTCACTTTATGTTACTTTTCTTTACTTCATAAAATTTCAGAGACAGAATTGCACTTTTTAACCTATTACATATATTTGACAGCTATGATTACTTCTTGTTGTTTCAATCATCAACCTATCAAATATGAGGCTTTGTTAAATTAAACTGCCCAACAGTATATAATGTAACCAAGATTAGCGCCTTTTCAACCAGCTACAATATTAAAATACTGCTTCCACAGTAATGCATCACTAAGAAGAATCAGATAACATATTACTAAACATTGATGGGGGGTTGTGCTGCATAATGACTACTTTTACTTTTGATATATTTTGCTCATTACACATTTGCACTTTTACTTAGCGAGGGATTTTAATGCAGCAAATGGAGTATTTCTACACTGTGATGTTGCTACTTTGACTTAAATAAGTAAAATAACTGAATACCTTGTCTACCACATACAACTACAAAACATCAATGCTATACAAATGTCATTGTTGCATTCAAAGCCCACATCAGTTGAATCCTAAATGACAGATTACTGTTTGAGTATTTTGTTTGTACCCTGTGGAACAGGAGCAGGTGGCGGTGGAGAGGAATCACCAGCGGGTAATGGCAGGCTGGGGGCACTCTCTCCCTCTGTAACACATGCAAGTCAGACCAATGAACAGACAGCAGCTTTGTAAAAACATAAATAGAGATTGGCTTGTTGAATAAGAGCTTGGCCAGCTGCACACACTCTGTTTGCCCATAAGCAAGCCTGATCTTAGTTACTTGTGCAACACCTGCAAAGCTTCTGCAAATTAATTAGAGAATCAATCAAGTTACATTCTGTTTTAAAAGTGTTCTTGTTTTCCATGTTGGGCAGAGAAAGAAAATATGAGAGTGGATTAAAGATAGGCTTACATCCCCTGGTGCGTCCATACAGTGGGCAGGCAGAGCAAGAGATACTGGGCAGATACTCAGCTCTGTGATTGGAGGAGAGAGAGGAACATCAGAGTCCATGATGTGCAGCGCTTCTGCAGGCATTCAGCCTTGGGTTGCACTGCTGGCCAGCCAGATTTGTAATAACACAAAGACACACAAAAGAACCAAAAGCAGTACATATTTGCAGTGATGAAAGGGATGAGTGTGAAAGTAGGGAGAGAAGAAGTGATGGAGAAAGCAGTGACTGAAGTGAAGTCAGCCACTGACACATGAAGCGAGGTACTTTTTTTCCCACATGCTTTTGCAACAACAGCAGTTCATAACACTTATTCATTACACGTTCATCCATCAGTCCAGCAGCAGCAAGACCCTCAGCACTGCCCCTTTTAAAAGCTCATGACACTGTATTGATTTATGGAAACTGGCATCCAAGTTCCTGCATACCAAGGCTATTCTTAGAGTGGGTATTTAATACCATGTTTGACTCACGCCTCCAATATAAGCAGATGCTGCTGGGACTGTGCAACACTGTGTTTATTCAGAGTGGTTCATATTGTCTGGGACTCTTTCCACCTCACATTTATGTCGTTCTTAAGAGACTCAGGACCTAAATGTAGTACCACACTTTGTGTGGATGTCTGTGTGATAAGGTAATGTTATAAAATACCTAGCATTCTGAAAACAGCCTTCAGATGTTCTTTTACCAACTGGGTTAAATTTGACAAAATGAAAACAAAAGCCATATCTCTACCTTTATATGGTCTTGGCTTGGAATGTCCTCCTGGGGATTACATTGCTTTTCATCAGTAGTTGCATGGATATTTGGTAGTTGTTAGAGAAAACACCCCTATGTTTAGCTATATATTAAAATGAATATAATAACTATAATTTTAAGACTGTGGTCTTCACGCTGAAAAAATGATATAGCTTCCTATGGTGTCATGGCATAAGTGGATAAAATACAAAGTGAAACAGAGAGGAACAGAAGGCTGTATAGAGGGATGATTATGATGAGTATGAACATGATGGTGTGATGAAGCAGGGTTGTTGATCCCTTGCCTGTCTCTTTGGAGGCTCTCCAGTCCTGCATCTCTCCCTTCAATCTCTCCATTTCTTTTTCCAGCTCACTGCATTTCCTCACTGCTTCTTGTAACCGTCTGGTGGATAAAGAAGGAAAGGCTGTAAATGTTCAAATGTTAAATCTTCTTATTGTCCTTTTATTTCTTCATCTGAGTTTAAGCTGGGATGAAGTTACGTCAATGCAATGGGCATTTGTCTTTATTTGAAGGGTAAATCCACTCCAAATATAATTCACCTAAAACTGTACTTTTTCCCTTTGAGGAACATTTCTCATGCACACAGATCCAGTCAATGTGATGAATATCCCCAGCGTTGTGTCTACTGCAGTTCATTATCCTCCACAACTCCTCACATGTCAAGACTTTTAACTGGATCTAGGAAATACAAGCATATCACTTTATTTTTTGTTGCCCCAGATTGTCTAATTATAAAATTAATTCAAGCATTGTTAACTCATCGTTAAGTTTAGACACCAGAGGTGATGGCGCTTTGGCAGTCAAAAGCCCAGAAACTTTGCAAAGCTTACCTGAAGATTTCAGGTGAATAAGTAATTGTTTGAAAAGTATAGACATATATTTACATGACAATTGTTTTATGATGTGTGATTCCAGAGTTTTTCTTGGAAATTGGATTATTTGTTTGTGAGATAACTGTAACTGATACCTGACAGTCCACACAGTTTATGCAGGTTTTGCACATCGCAAACCCATGATAGAAGAGTCACCGTGAGTATAAGTGCATCAATATCACCAGTGTAGGTGCTAATAGATCTCATTGGAACTCTTACTCAATATCAACAAATCAAATTGTCTGTATGAGATATCTGGACTTTACTTGGCATGCACTTTGGAACAATGCACATCCCTTGCAGAAAATGTCTGGTGTGGAGACTCTTCAGACTCAATGAAGGAAATAACAAAAATGCACATTGCACCTTGTGCAATCACCCTCGAGGGCCCAGCAGAAACAATATTTCCATATAAAACCTAGCTGAGCATATTAAGGCTTGTCATCCCTAAAAATACAGTGAATAATGTCTACTGTAATATGAGAGATAGAGATAGAGATTTTAAATAATTTGGACTCAGCATGGGCTGCACCACCCAATAAAGTGCATGGATTGTTTCAAGATGGTTTCAATTCATACCTCTGCAAGTCTTCATTGAGTCCTAATATTTGGTCAGTCTCCTCCTCCTCGCTGGTGGTGTGGGTGGATGCAGTAGGACCTTGCTCCAGAGTGAGTGGGAGCTCCAGCAGTGGAGGCAGGTGATCTGGTAGAGTGTCTGTGTGCTGCCACAGCTGGCTCTTAAATTCAAACCATGGGTAGATCAGGCCCAGCATAACAAGGAAAACACACTGAACAATATTTGTAATCATTACCTGAAAATACATAGCTGTCTTGCAAATGCTGCATATGAGGTAACTTTCTTTGGGGTGATGATGTCTCACCAGTTTCTCTGGCGTGTAAAGACTCTCACAGTCCCTGAGCCTTGTGTGGTCAATTTGCATCATGATGTCTTGACTGCGATCGATGGCACCCGTTTGACTATAAAAAATTAGAACTAATTACATGACACCCAGGGAGACTCTACATAAAGGCCAATTAGAGTCATCAAATGGACATAAAACTTTGATCATGAATTTAAGTTCACCTCGTAGCAGTGAAAGAGTATCCAACAAAAGCCAAGTGTACCCCTATTGGAGCTCTGTCCATTACATCAGACAGCGTCTCCTGCAGAACACAAAAAAATACCAACAACCAGCAGCTGGTGTTATTTTTTAAAAGTTGTGTCCATTTTGCATGGAGCCCCATAAATGGCTTAGCTTGATGGCATAAAGCTTGTAAGACAGATTTTTTTTAATGATTGCTAGCTCTGTTAACTTATGTAATTAAAGACAACAATGAATGCATTATTTGTCTCAATACTGGTGTAATGTGAGACTTTGTATCTGTAGATAACTAAATACTAAATAGCTATGTAGATAGCTACGTAAAATAATTAATAGAAAAGCATGAAACATTAACCAAGTTGCTTACAGTGTGTACACGTATGGACACAACCTACATTCTGGCATAAGTGCATGTCATGTAAGTTCTCTAAAGACAATACCATTTCACTGAGACGGTCGTCCAAAATGTCAAAGTTGGAGGTGTCAGTTGGATTAGACACTTCAGGCAGGAAGGGGGCAGGGAGTTTATGCAGGGAAACCCAGTCTAGACCACAGAAGAACGGATGGCTCCTGAAGTCACTGGAGCCTTTCCTACCCAGACGGACTTCCCTCTCACATATGAGCCCAGTGATGAAGGAACGAGCCTTGTCTGAAATCTCAGGGCCAGAAGGAGGGAACTCAAAATACTCCTTAGGATAAAAAAAAAGAAATGTCTTTAAATGCCTGGTGTTTACACTACTGCTTTTGATAGCAGTAGTAGTATTTCTGCTGCTAGCTACACCACTGAGTGTTCATTCTGCTAAAACCACGACCAGACAAACATAAAAGTAGAGCAAATTTATATTACAGTATCACTTGGCATTACATCTAAATAAGATAATTCTGTGCCCACAGTTTATGTCCAATGCCACTATTCAGTAACAATGCAGGAGGTAGTCTGTCCTAGAGAAGCTGAAAGTAAAAGTGTGGAGGTAGGTTGATTACAGATCTGCAATCTTTCCAGAATTTTAATTTTACTAGAGTTGCTATGTGCTGATATTGTAGAAAGCAAGATTCTTAAAAATGTTGGCATTGGAAGTTAAAAATGTATTTTTGTTGTTTCATTTTGGGGTTCTGCCTGTTTGTGATTTTACATGTTAGGTCTAATATGCATCTGTTGTTACACTTTAACCCGAAAAGTGTTAAACTGTAAACTGTAAGTGTGCAATTTAAGTTGAAGTTGAAGTTGCACTGTACATAATCCAGGGTTTTGCAAAATCATATATGGTACAGATGGACAGATTTTAAAATTTCAAATTCTGAAATTCTCATTTTAATTAGTTGTTTGCAATTTTGTTAATTTGTGCATGTACCTGAAAGTGGATGATCTTGGCATAAGTTTCAGAGATGGACTCTGCATAGAAAGGTGTGGTCCCCAGCAGCATCTCATAGGCACAGATACCCAGAGCCCACCAGTCACATTCAGGACCATAACCTCCACCTCCCTCTACTGCCCTTAAAATCTCTGGAGACAAATAGTCAGGGGTGCCCACTGCTAGGGATGAGTGGACCTGCAAGGAAATTGGTAGGCTGATGGATTTTCAAAAGCAAAAAAGTCTTAAGGCGATAACCTGCATTCCATGTCATTGACATGAATAAAATCTTTAAAAAATGATTTGTTTGGTAGTTTTTTCCCTTTGAAAATGGTTTTCATAAAACCTCTAAGTAATTCAGCTCTCACCATCCCACCCTCTAGGAGCCTCAGGCAGGAACCAAAGTCCCCAAGCCTGATGTGTCCGTCAGCTGTTAGCAAGATGTTGTCAGGTTTGATGTCTCTGTGTAAGAGGTAGAGCTAAATGTTAAAAAAAAAACATGCCATAGGTTGTGTGCAGTGCTTCTATCCACATCATCTTACAGTTTCAGGAGAATGTGCATACAAGTATTTGTTGTCAGATATGTTGGACGTGTTAGTAGCAACATTACCATGTAAAAATTGTGTTAGTAATGATTTATCTGGGAACTGTAAAATAATATGAGCGCCATGTTTTTAAGAAGAGAAAAGTCTACCTGTGTACATAACCCAGTCTGTGGACAGAGTCAATGGCCATGACCATCTCAGCCAGGTAGAACTGAGCCATGTCCTCAGAGATCCGGTCTCCAAACTTACTGAGCAGAGTCAGCAGGTCCCCACCTACGTAGTAATCCATCACCAGGTACTGGGGGAGGAGGGGGTGGATGGGTAAGGAAATGGCATTGGGATTTAAGTTAAATACAGAATATGCCATAGACTAGTTGGACATATTGGTACAAAACATTTGCATGACAAAATCTTTTGGCTGTGTTTGTACATACCAGATAGTTGTCATCCTGAAAGGCATAGTGCAACTCTGTGATCCAGTGTCTGTCACCCCTCAGTAAAACCTCTCTCTCCTCCTGGTAACATGCTGTCTGTAAAAGTCACAAACAAAAAAAGACAATTGCAAGAAAACCAGAAAGACCGATTGGCATATAAATGTCACACTGAGCTACAAACAACTGAAGCACATCCAGTTTTCATCTTAGTCCAGCATATACAAAAAAAAACAGCCCATTTTCTTTGTCCTGTGAATGTGAGTGCACATTGTTTGTTTGTACCTCTCCTCGCCTCAGCATGTCCCACTTATTCATAATCTTTAGAGCATACACTTGTTGTGTGCTTCGCATCCTTGCCACAGCAACCTGCAGCAGGGACAAGACAAAATAATCACAATAACCACATGAAGCATGCATATACAAAATGCTTAAAAGTCAGTAATAGTCAGTGAATCATCTGAAACTGTTGACAGAATGAGGTGAAGCTAGAGTGGAGTTGAATGTCTCATATCTCTGACATGGACAACTGAATATAACCTTCAAAACGGATTTATTGCAGGGCCATTGTATTGGATTCCATTCAATTGCACAGATGTACCTAAAAAGAGATGGTGATCAATCCAAAATCAATAAATGGACACACAAGCACCCATAAACAACCAAAATGAATCTTTTTTGTGAAGACAGATCGTGAAGATGATTAAAGTGTAGTGCCAATACAGTCAGGTCCAGTAACAAATGAAAGTGTAAAAACAGTTACATGAAATATAGAATTTTTTCCTGGAAACAATTCTAATCAATATTTAGTCAGATCTTGTTGAGGTAAGATACTTTAAAAAAGTTAAACTCCTGCTCCAGACCTGCTCACCTCACTGAACGTGCCTCGACCAATCACCTTCAGGATGTGAAAGTCTTCTCTTTTGATGCGAGTCCTCTTTACATGCCTCACCAAGGTTTCAGCTGTGATTGGAGGACAGAAGAGACAGATTTTATTTGTGTTCCATAATTTAACCTTAACCTAAAGATTAGAGGACATGGGAATGGCGGTTGGCTGGTGTCATTTTCTGGACCAAGAAAACGAGAGATGGTAATGCACTGATGTTTTATTGATTTTGAGATGGAAGCACTTGAACCTCATAAGCAATCAAATACCCAATTGGGTAAACCACTACTGACCTCTTGAAGTTGAAATTACCACTAAATATATAGTACTGAAATATTTCACTGTAACTTTTATTTGAATTCCCCTGAAATTTCCACTGGGTAATTTTTTAACTGAAGTGCGTCCAATACAAGCCATTGCCAGACCAGTTCACCCCCAGGTAAATCTCTGTGTATTTTTCTGAATATTTTGAGACAAAAGTTCCACACTCCAGCTTTAAGTGGTGCAATGTCAAAAAACTGATTTTAGGTTGTCTTGGGGGGTTTGTTATTTTTAGATCCACAAATTCATGTAGAAAATTAAAGTGTCCATTATTCAATACATACATGTAATAATCAAATTCAACAAAATTCTACTGAAAAATACTAACTTGAACATAGCTACCAACAATAGTTAAAGTGGCGAACAGACCTAGATGAATTCTTTGACACTGTGACATATTATATCCCCCATATGTCCCCATAGGCTTTTGTGAGGACATATGTGTGCTGACTAAAACAAACCCTGGTTTACAGCTAAACTCAGCTCTGTCTGGCCAAGGAGGAGGCCTACAGAAGAAGGGTCAGAATCTTGTACAACCAGACCAGAAACACAACAAAGGAAATCAAAGTAGCAAAGAGAAGCTACACTGAAAAGCTTCAAAACAGGTCAGTGTGGAGAGGCCTGTCCCCCATCTTCAGCTGTGTGAAATGCCCAGAAACAATGCCTGTGCAGTAACCCTGTAACACTAAACATCCACTGTACCTACAAATGATAATTTATATATTTTTATATAAATAACATGTACCTTTCATCATTGTCAATTATAACCTAAGCACACTGACATGTATACATGCATACAATGTCATATCCACATTCTTCATGTATATAAAGTAATCTGTTACATTAATCATTCAATATGTATTAGATATTTACAATCCTTGCACTCTGCACCATTACACTATTGTTTTCTAGTTTACAATTTACAGAAACAGTCTGACTTACATATAGACATTGTATGTTGTTTTATATTGTTGCTTTATATGTATATACCTTTATATACTGTTATCTCTTTTCACCTACTTGTATGTACATGATAGTTAAATGTTGCATTGTTAACACCTCTTTTCAGCTTTGTTGTCCCTGTTCTAGCTCGATGTCTATGTTTTGATTTGTACATTGAGAGCAACAAAAAGAGATGAGAAGATTGATACCACTGTCATGTCTGTCACTAAATATGAAGCTAAAGTGTGCGCATGCGCTTGTAAGTGCGTGCTGCCCGATACGGTTGCTCCGCTCGTCTTACTTGCTCTTTTAAATCTTTTTGTTATTTAACTTTGTACTTATGGGTTTTTTGTTTGGT
>JAVQJL010009726.1:0-15043 GCA_036024295.1 Nannoperca obscura | reverse complement strand
CCCTATCAGCATTTGTTTAAAGGCACAAACACACACACACACACACACCCACACACACACACACACACACACACAAAGACTGTGTGTCTCCACCTTTAAATGGACGAGTCTTTGTCGGGCGTACATGTGAGAAAGCGAGACAGAGTTAGATAGAGAAAGACGGCAGGTCAGATAAACACAACTCCATTAACCCGCCTCCACGCCGGGTCTTCTGCTGTCCGGCTCACACACTCCTGATTAATGAGGCTGCTTCAGGAGTCTCGACACCTCGCTGCAAACACCCTCACCCAGTCCCTCACCTCCCTCTCCTCTCAGGCCCCTTCTTCACCTGCCTTTCGCCTCGATTTATTCTTTGCTTTCATCGTCACACCTCTCACCCCACATTCTTTCTCCTCATGGGAGCGGTGAAGGATCGAGCCACACAAAGGTTTGTGCATCATAGCCCAAACTCATAATTTACCACAAAGAGGTGCTGCCATGCAGTCCAAGCACCGGTCTCTTCGTGCATTGATCAGGCGCCCTCTTTAGGCCACGGCAGCTGATTGATGATATTACGAAAAGCTGGGTGATTGGAATCGAAGTGGAGCCGGTATGAGTTGAGACACATTGTGCTGGCAGGGCCCCCGGGGCTCCACTGCTTGTTACGACCTGATTTCTCTATATTTAGTCTGGCTTGTTATCAGGACCCAAGCAGCTGCCTGCTGCCACTACATCCTCCGTCCTGGCTGAGAAAATGGCCCTTGCCGCGCAACGTAGATTCTGCTTAACGTCTCTGTCAGGAGAAAAGCCCTTCGTGGCGTTGAGATGGCCAGCTTCACAGCGAGGGCTACTTAATGCATTTGAAAAAAAAGTTCATTGATTCTGGTTTTGTTCAGACTCAAAGCTCGAGTCCAGGTTCGGCACTGGGGAAATCTGAGCGTCCGCGTCGCAGAGGCCGCACAAGAAGAAGAGGCGATTTTTCTGCCTGCTGATGAGTTAAGATGCCGACGCTTCAGTGCAGTTGCGAGCTTCCCATCTGCCCCGCGCATTCAGCATTATTGCAGACAGCCAGAGCTCCTCTCCTGTGGTTAATGGAGCTTGAACACAGCAGAGAAAATAAGACACCTCATTCTGCACCATGTTTAGGTTCAAGTGTAGGTCAATGATAATGGGGAACACTGTCAATATCATTGAATTATTCAGAATCATTATGAAAGACAACTCAGGAGGCTGTTCTTATTTCCTTTATGGTATGTCAGGGATTCCTATTGATTAGCCATTAGTGCTTTATGATACTCATAAATGATTCAATGTTACTTCATACTAACTCATTTGGTTTCCGGGGGTATGTAGAAGAGTCACGTTTCATTGTGAAGGAGCACATGTTGCAAAGTACTGAGGCAGGGTTCCACTCGGGGGTCATTTCCTGATCAGATTTGGAGTCATTGTGATCTTTTTCTTTTTTTAATTGCAACATCCAAAATGTGAATGCAACCACACCTGCTAAATGATGTGTTTACATTTGTTTGTGTTTACACTAGAGAGGGAAAGGAGCTGAATGTCACGTAGACATATATTATCTTCTTTTTCTCTTCACACTCGCCTCTGCTCTGCTATAATTAGGTGTGCACTTCATGGCCAAAAGTTGGACACCCCAGAACACTCACATGTAATTCTTGAACATGTCATTCCAAAAGTCATGGGCATCAATCTGCTCTGAAAGCCTTCACTCTTCTAGAAAGATTTCCACCAGATTTGTGGAACCTGCCTGCAGCGATTTGCTCCCATTCAGCCACCAGACCATTGGGCAATAAGGTCTTGCAGCCGGTGTTCCGGTTCATCCCAAATGTGTTGGATGGGATTGAGGTCAGGGCTCTGTGCAGGCCAGTCAAGTTCTCACACACCAAACTGGGAAAACCGTTTCTTTTCTTTTCTTTGTTCACGGGGACATTGTCATGTTGAAACAGGAAATACACTTTGCAAACTTTTGACACAAAGTATGCCCAAACTATGTAACAGCCCCAGACCAACAGTATACAGAAGTACGGGGTTGTCCATATACTTTTGGCCATCCAGGTTATATTTGAATTATTTGTAAGGCAAGAGGATATATGGGGTAAAAGGGTAGAAAAAAGGCAAACACATATACAATCAATAAATAAAGCCAAGTTAAAAAAAGACCTGCTGAAGTGTTTCTGATCATCTACCTGCCTGTGTTCTGGATACAAGCTGAAGCAGAACGCTTATATAACCCAGAACGTGTCTCTCCTTCTCTCTCTTTGTCTCTTGTCCAGATCTGTCGTGGCTGAACTGGTGTCTGACCGGCTCCTGCCTCTTCAGCCTCGTCCTCATCCTCTTCTTCAGGGAGTCTTACGATCGCCTCTACCTGGACGTCTTTGTCTCCGTGTGACTCTGCTGAAACGCCACAACTTGACAATAAAGTTATTATATTAATAAGTAATTATTCTTGCACAAAGAAGAGGAGAATGGGGAAGTGAAGGGAAAGTGGAAAGCCCACGTTCTTTTAAATTTAATGTAAATGTATATGTTGGTGATGGACTGCTGTTGTATGGCTGCAGACAAGAACCAGGAAGTGATTCTACACCAAGGTTTACTCATAATACGTGATTGGCTCAGTGCCATATGACTGTTTAACACTTCATTATCTGTTTTTATTGGTCAGTCTATGTTTGTATGTAAACAAACGTATGTGAACGGTTTAATTTTCTTAACCAGACACGGCGTGACGGGCTGTTAGTTGTTGTTGTTTACAGATGATATGATATTTAAATGTGTTCTCATGTCTCAAGTATAACTGGACGCTGCGCTGACTCCAGATCAGCAGCAAGGAGGAAGTAATGCGGGATAACAGGACAGCTTCATCGGCCAATCAGCAGGCCTGGCTGTGCTGAGTCGGGGCTAAATGCGGGACCTCCTGGTGTTTTAGTGCTGCGCCTCACTGGGGAGGCTTAACCGGCCCCGACCTGTGAAGTCACCTGTGATACTGCCTGTCATTGAGAAGCAGGTACTTAGATTATGTTTCATCACCCTCTCAAGACGAATATTATGCAAAAATGATCTACCAGATCGATGATTCTGACCGGAGACCTGGGCTGGGATTGGATAAACCTGAGCTTTTTTTCCCCACCAATGAACTGATAATGTGGAAGAAGCTGAGTCATCTGAACCGTCGCACCTTTTCATTTCAGAAGTCGTTCGGCCTATTTATGGTTAATTGTGTCCGTTTCTGGCAGATTTGCTTTTTAATTTAACTTAATGTTGATTTGTTTTGGGTTTTTTTAATGTGTTTTCCTCAGCAGCCTGCCAGTATTTATTGGAAATCTCTGAAAACTAACACAGTTAACACCTAGTTTCACCGAAACAGGCTGTTTGGTGAAGATTTCAACCACAGCTAAGACACACGGAGGGAGATTATTTCATGAGACAGACATGAGGATTATGCTGCGTTGTAATTGCCAAGCTGCTCCTCCTCCAAAACCACCAGCAGGTGTCTCTGCGCCAACTGAGTCTGCTGACAAAATAACCTTAAGGGAAAAAGAAAAAGGAAGCTGCCATTTTCTTGGACTCCTTGACTGACATGACCACAAAGAAACACGTCGAGGCAAATGAAGAACACTCATAGACCGATTTTTGTCCATGATTTCTCTCTCTGTCTTTGTCTTGCACATCAGCTATAAGAAGGGTTTTCATTTGTTTTCCCCTGGGTTCCGAGGAGGCTCCGTAATGTGATTACTGGTGCTTGTTTTTGTTTTTTTTTACTCTCCTTGTACAGAAAAGGTTGTATTTTACCTTTTTACATGTTGCCTTAATTGCCCAGTGCAGTGCGTTCAGCCTCCCTCTCTTCCACACTGTGACTATTTTGCCTGTATATATTGTTAAAGGTCATGTTCTTCAGTTCCACAGCACACACTCTGTGGTTTCCCGAACTTTGGGTTATAAATGTCCTTGTTCTGTGGAAAGTAAAGAAAAATGTGACTGTTGAATATTTCCAGTACCTTATTAAAATAAAAAAAATAAAGAAAATCACTGCTGTTGTCCTCCTGTTGTTAAAAGACTGATGAAAGTTATTCAGTCTGAGATGTTCAATGTATTCCAGAGTTAATTTATGACGTTTGTGCCCACTGGCCTTTAGCGTGCCTCACTTCCTCGTCCTTACATTAGTGGTCTCCTAGAGCCTTTCAGTGACCTTCCGATGCAAGGCATTAACTCGTTGCCTTTGCTTAAAGGTGGGTGTAAAGCTAAAGCGTCTATGCTGTCACCTCACAGGAGCCTGAGGACAAAACCGACACAATAGAAAGTGTTTCACTGCCCAAATACACTTCAATATGCACTCCTTTGCTTCAGCAAAGCCCTTTCTTATGCTTACAGTGCATTCTGGTTTGTTAGTTGCTCTCTGTAGAGTCCGCAGTGTGTTTTTTTTATATATCTCTCTCACTTCAGATGGATTCCTTTCGACAAATTTGAAGATTTGAGAGTCTAGAAAGAGACTTTTTCTTCGTTATAATGTTAGTAATGGTTTAACTGAAACACTTTCTGCTGTTTGCAGCTGCAATAGAAATAAGATATCAGGTCTTGAATATAAAAAGCAGGAATTATGCTTCTACAGGCTGCACATGTAGGCGTACGTGCACAAGGGTCACTCTGAGACGTTTGTGTCAACTTGCTTTGTGTACAACGCTTTGGAAAATGTGCTCGTCAACTCCTCTGAAACAAGTTTTTCAAAAAGTAAACTGATGTTGGTGTGTAAAATGTTTCTTTAAAGCTGCAATTAGTAATTCATTTGACACCATAAACATTGCATAATGTATTTCCCTGTTGTTTACTTAACTGATAATTGAATTCATATATTACTGATTTAAAGATTCAACATCAGAAAACAAGAACTTACTGCAGTGTTAAATCATAGTGTTGGTGTCTGTCATTATAAACCTGTCGGTGGGTTTTAGATTGACGTTCCAGTCTGGAGTTGTTGTTTACACTTGGATGCCAGCCTCTCTGAGGAGCACATTACATCACGCTCTGGTGTGGCCTGAACTCATTTGCTGTGTTATTTTGGCAGCACAGTAATGTGTTCGCACATCATCCCAAGGCAGGAGTCGAGGAAGCTCTCAGAGGACACCTGCATTCTAGGAAATCTTAGCTTTCCTGCTTCTGTCTTTTTTAAATCAGCATGAACATGCATGACCTCACTGTTGTTAACCCCTCCGTTAAGCACCGACATGTATAGTCTCCTCGCCCTGGTGGCCCAGCTGGAGATGAGCTCATGGTCCGCTGCTGGCTAGAACGAAGGTCTCTGGGGCGAGTCTGCATGCAACAAACTGTTTAAGATTTCTGTCTGGTTCCAATTAGTGTCAGTGGCTTTGTGTGTGAACGAAAAGTTGCTGAGATTAATTTCACCTCGTCTACAAAATCAGTGTTCATGATCCTTTGACCTCGTGCCATTCAGGCTGACAGGAGCTTCCGAACAAAGCCAAGACTTGTGTCAAGAATCAAATCCACAAATGACGTGAAAAAGAACAGCTAGAAGTGAATTTGGCCCTTCGTGAGATCAGATCGTATGGTTTTAGTTCGGGTGTGCCTCAATCATTGCATGGTATTAGCAAACCAGGCCTGCAGGGATGTAAAATTAATCCGCTGCTGGGTTATGGTGATCTGTTTGGTTTTAGAGGAGCTTTCACATGCATTCATCGCAAATCCTGCAGTGAAACGAAACGTGATTTGTTTTGGCTTTCTTGTTTATTGACAGTCAGTTTATTGACACAGTTTCAGCTTTTTCTTCCTCTCCTGTGTTCAAGCCAAAATCTCAGAAATATAATAAATAAAATAACACAGAAAAAGGCTAATTCTACACATAAATAAACAATGTCAACCTGCCAAAGGAGTAAACAGAGTTCAGTTATTAATTGATGTTTTTTTGTGGGTGTGTTTGTTTGCGGTGCTGGAAATAAAAAAAATGGTCCCAAGGAAAGGTTGTTGAGTTGCTTCAAATGGTCGTCAGCCAAACACTCAGAGCTGTTTACATGAAAACCATTGTTTTTCAATTAAACTTTATAATGAATTTGGAACGGTTGCAGTGCCCAAACCAAACAGCCATTGTTGTGGCATTATTTCAGTGTGGTCCCAGAGGATTTAAATTCACAAACAGAAAAAGATCTCATAAATCAGCCTTTTCATTCTGCAACAAAATCTATACAAATAAGCTCTGTTGATTTATTCTGTCCTTTCCACAGAAAGCCATAAGAAAAAGAAACATATTCAAATGTGACTCAGCCGTATGGGCTATAATCGAACGATGAACCGGAAGTAAATCTTCACCTGTTGAACCTTTAAATTCATGTCAGAGACAAAAAGAAAGTGAAGGAGGCACGAACCCGCAGCAGAAAATCTAACTCAATTCAGTTTTATCTAATGTGGAAATCACTAGAAAAAGAAAGAGGAGCCATTTTATTCACACAGTGGGATGTTATTAAGGAGAAAACACATTCCATTTTTTCTTACAATGATGCCTGAGTGTAAGCAAACTCACTTAACATCCCCGACAAACACAGGACAAAAGAGGTGGCTGTCTTTCTTGTCAGAGAGAGATAAGGTAACGATGCATACGTTTCCTCCTGTTCGCAGACACTGCGCTAACTGTTTATTAACAGTTCAGCGGGAGTTCAATTCCAATTTCTTTCTCTGGTTTTGTTGTCTGTGCAGGACGTGGTATGATATTGTAGCGGTCTGAGGTCCTTGGGGAGAAGATGGAGCCACACAAAGTAAAACAATCGTTTTCTTTTACCCACAAGTAATTTGGCTTTTATTGCTGCGTCTTTCAAAGATCATGAAAGCAGCTGGCTGGCTGATGAAAGCTGGTGTCGGTGCGTTTGACATTTTAACATCTCATCTTTTGTTTTCTCCTTTTAGACACTGCTTCTTACATTTCCTTGTTGTGTTTCCATCCAGACGCTGCTGTGTCTTCTTCCTCCTGTGACCAGAACTCACTTGTGTTTCTCTTCCAGCGTTGCACCTCAATGTCTCCTTGGGGCTCCCTGAGCTCCACAAGTCCCTTAATTGACTTCTCCAGGATTATGAAAAATGAGCTGGGCTTTCAAATGGCCCATTTAGCAGAACTGCTATCACAGTGCCTGTTACTTTATCTTCAACATATTAAAAAGGGCTAGGTGCTCCTGATTAGGAGCGATGGGCTGCAAAGCCCAAGCTACCAGCATTTGACAGCTGGCCGCTAATTTGCCAATTCATCACTGGTGAATTTGAGGAATTTGACCTCTCCTGTGGGAAAACACAACATAGAATACATAAAGCTAGAAATGCTCCACCAGTATTAATAAAAACCAAGAGTCAGACTTATGGGAGATGTAAGGAAGACACACACACACCTGCAGGCACACAGTGGGTTGATGTAGTGCTTACAGAGCATGTGGGTCGCAGGTTTATGGGCTGTGACAGTTATTATGTGACAGCTGTTTGTCCCAAGCAACATATCAAACTCACACATGCTCATTACTTGTAAGTTGCTCTGTATGAAGTGCATGCACACAATACACAGAAAGCAAGCTAAGCACTCTCTCCCATACATGACAACAGGTGTCAAACATATTTACAGCCAAAATGTCACTAAAATGATGTGAGAGACAGAAATAGAAATTACTTCAATCGGATTTTACATGTTACTGAATTTTAGGGTGTGCTTGTTTTTCCCACCTGGTTTCTGAATGTTGGTTTACTTTTGGGAAACAATGACTACATATTGAAATCCTTTGTGTTTTTTGTTATCCCTTGAGGTTATTGTTAGAAGATTAGACGTTTTAGAAGTGTTATTTAGGCCTTGATGAATAGAAACATTGAACTGAAGGAGGGTGTACTTTCTTTTCCCCATGACTGTATACTGTACCCCAGATGTCTTGATGTATTTTGACTTGCAAATCACCAAATCAGTTCTTTCTGATTACTGCTGCTTCCTGCTACATCACCAAAAGACTACAAACTTTATAAACTGTATAATGATTTATTTGAGCACAGCTCCTCTTTTTGCCTGTGCTAAGTGAAGAGTAAAATCTTGCTTTACAGCTTGTTTGAGCCTACAGTAGGCAGATTCTGTGTGGAGTTTTACTTTAAGAAGATAACGTCAAATGTGATTTCAAAGGTCAATGAAAACATGGTAGAAGGTCAAGTCAGAGCTGGCTGACTAAAGCTGATGAGCCATGATGCTGTCACTGATGAAGTCCCCTCTTGTTCTTCCTAAAACTAGCTGTGTCAAGCTTCCTGAGATGTTCCGAAGAGAGAACATAAAAGCATCTACCTGTAAAGCCAGGTTCTGCTTAGTTGCGGCTCCTCAGCTCTAATGCAGCAGGACGTGGCCCTGACAGAAGCAGCATGTCCTCTGAGCAAGAGCAATTATGATAACCATGCAAGCGGAAAGGCTGTAGCTAGAAGAACAGCAAGACAGGCTTTGATCCGGCAGGCTGCCTATTTAAATCACAGCTCACCTCCACTACAGACACCATCTTCAGCTAATGTAGATGGGCTTTCAAAAAGGAGTCCGGGTCCTCTGCAGGCTGCTGTGGGCTCCTCCGTCATGATATGCAGCTGTTTGGCCCCCTTTATTCTCCCGCCCTTCCTCCTCATCAAAGGTGAGAGAAGGTGCTTTTGTTTTAGGTTCTGGTGAGTGATACAACCTTTCATGACCACTTAGACAGTATGCTTCAGAAGCATAGTCTGTGGAGGCACAATGAAGCACCACGGAGGCTCTGAGCGAAGAGTTAGCTCAATTAACTTTCTATTAGAACACAATCCGTGTCTTTGTAAAGCTCTTTGAGCTTTGGATCCAGACTGCTCATACAGCGCTAGACAAGCTAACAAAAACGTTTTAACAAAAAAACCACACTGTTTGACCCATGTCTCTGGAAACCAAAGTGTTACACGGAGGGGAGGAATTAATGAACAGTGGCACATCAGTTTATTAGATGAGAATAAAAAGCACAGATTGTAGGATTTTAATTAAAGCTGTTTCCAAGTTATTTCACACGTGCAATTAAAAATAAAAGGAGCAGTAATCTACAATGTGAAACGTGAAAATATCATCAAAGTGTCTTTGTTGAATAGAAAAAGCCACTTTCAGCCATTTTTAATTGGTCTGACACTGAATTAAACAGATATACCACTGTATATTGTATAAACAGATATATATGTATGTAATAATTATTATTTATTTATTTTTAATGAAAGAAAAAACCTTTGGCAACACATTGGAAATTTCGATATTTCAGAGCAGTTTTGAACCTCTAATGGAACAATAACTGAATGGATCATACTACTCTCATATTTATTTAGTTTGATTTGATAAATCGAAGAGAATTTTGAGGTGAGAATCACCCAAATTTGGACTTAGGTTTCATACAAAGTCTTTCTAATGGTTTTCAAGGTTAGGAATATGCTTGAATTCAAATGAACTCCTTGAAAAATGCTTGGTTTTCAACATAATCTGGTGTTTCATCTACACAACTCATGTAAACCTGAATGAAATGACCCCGTCATCATTTGTTTCTTGTCTCATGTTGTTCATAGTAGCAATTTAATCACAATTTATTTAATATGTGATGGCTTGGAGAGTCTGGAAATTTTAGGTTTAGTCCCCTTGATGTGAATTTCATCCTCTGCCCATGTGCATGAAAGTCTGTGTGTAGCTTACGTTTACTGCATGTGAACACTCTCACATACGCATTCAACCAATCTAGTATAAAGAAAACCACGTGTAGGTCCGTTCTGGTGTATGTCGGGGCCTTTGGCAGCTTTCTGTTGGGAGAGGGGATTCAGTAGTAAGTGATGTACCTGTCGTGTCAATGCCATTTTTGATTTTGTCACAGAAACTGCGGCAGTGGATACTAGGAGCAGTTAACATTTTACGCGATTTTTATTTTTACGTGATTTACTGGACATTTGTGGCACAAAAACTTCCGTATGATTGTAGTTCTATCTTAGCTTACTTTCAGGTTGCAGCTTGCGTGTGTGCTTGGCAGCGGTGTCATTTAGGTAAATATTTAAGTATCAGATCAGACTCTGTACAGGCACATACCCAATATAAAAAAAAGATTAATCTTGATTAACACCTCTCTAGTTTGTATTGTCACTCCCAGATCTCTGCTGTGATGACCTTGGTGTATTCTTGTTTGGAAGGTGAAGTCAGAGCCTTGACACAAAACAATAGGGAGAAACAAAATAGTCTGTACCATGCGAGTTGGCTGACTGACTTTTGATTATCTGTCTTGGTGCCAAAAGGAAAATAAAACGAAAATCCCAGTGATTATGGCCTCTCTGTAGTCATCTTGAAACCTGTGAGTTTTGCTTGTGTCACCCCACTGGGCAGAAAATTAGAGGTGTAACATGGAAATGAGTGTCCAGGCTGGGCCGGCGGTTTCATTAACCCGTCCCTGTTCCTGCTGTGCAGCTAAACAGCACCCGCTTTCATCTCGACAGCTGCCGTCGACCATCAGCAGGCTGCCGGTGACGTCAGAGAGCGGTGAGATGCCAAACAGTCCCCTGAGACATAGCAGAGAAATGTGTGGTGTGTTTGTGAGAAATACAGAAAAGTGTGAATGTGTGTGTGGGTGATGAATACTGAAGGGAAAATTGAGCTTCAATTTATAGCCAAGTGACCTGCCTAAAAAGCACTGGGTCTTAAATCCTCTGCTGGAGAGAAGAAAATGGCTGCATAAAATAAAATTGCTTTTGTTCTTTGGTGCATTCACTGAATCAAATAGATTTCTTTGCATATTGTATATTAATTGTTTTGAGCACATTGCTTCTAAAATGTAAAGGAAAAGGATTAAATGCACAGGGTGTTTAAAATAATTGAAACAACTTTTTTGAGCTGTTGGTCACATAAAACAAGGAAACTGAAGGCATAACCGTGGGCTTTGGAAAACTGTGAATTATGTTTTTTTCACAGTTTTTGTTTAACAATTTATAGACTAATCAATTAATCCTCAAACCTTAATCCAATTGTAATCATTACCTTAAAACCTCTTAATCCACAAAAAGCCCCTTTTGAAGAAGTGAAGACCAGCATGAATCTTTAAAAAACTTGAATTGGTCCTCAGATAGTTGTACAAGAGAACACACACACACACACACACACACACACACAGAGCAGACAGTGTACATCCATCTGAATTCATTTCAGTTAGCTCTGAAATGAGCTCTTGATTTTCACACCGTGCGCAGAGACTTCACCGCAGTGTTCAGTCTGGTCCTGTGAAGGAGCTGTAAACCTGTAAACCTCCTGATTCCTTCACCAACAGGCAACGAGAGCAAAGCATAAACACGGTGAGAGACCTTGTAACAATTAACCTGTTTGTCGTGTTTGGGGTAAACGCACCGGAGCCCTGGTTTGCCTCCGACCGTGAGCCCCACAGGCTCAGGGAGGGCTTCACCTGGGATGGAAGCGGGGGAGCAGAGATGAAAGTTGTTGCCAAAGCTTCCTGTGACGCTCCCAACCCAAAAGCTTGCAGCTATTTTCCGGATTGACTGATTTCACAACTGGGATGCCGAGCAGAACTGTGCACAGCCAGACCGTAATTCTATGCATTCCTGGCTTCAACGCCCACACGCAGCGCTGATCTCACAGGAGAGCTCAGAGAAATCTGGTATTTATGTACTTTCCTCCACAAAACAGGCCCCGTTCGCTCTGCGGCAGGTACCGAGATGCACCATGACTCATTTCAACTGATTACTGTACAGCACTTCTGAGTTATTGGTTTGGAGAGGCGGTGGAGGAGTGGAGCTAAATTAGTACTGGAAGTAATGATGCCCCGAGGCTGGAAGAAAGGAGATGTTGAAAAATTGCCTGAGTTCTGTCTTTACCTCGTCTATCTCTGCAGTGGTGTGTAGCATTAAAACAAGCCATCAGATCAGAGGTCAATATAAGGGCTACTGCTACACTACTGCTGTTAATAAAATGTTTAAGTTCTCTTTTGTCCTTGTATGATTAAAATGCGCCTCTTAGTCTGTTGATGTCTGTCTGCTGTGGTAATGTCTGACTTTTGAGGGCACAGAAGAGTGAAAACTTTTGTAACCTTCTTATAGCAGCTTTTCTTTGAAAGAAATTGTCAGTTAATGGAACACAATGGCTTTGATGCATGTGTGTGTGTGTGTGTGTGTGTGTGTGTGTGTGTGTTTGTGTGTGTGTGTGTGCGTGTGTGTGTGCCTGTGGTTCAGTGACATTGCAAGGAAAGGCATCAAACAAGCACAAGGACAGGGAAATTGCTTAAAAGCCTGTCTGAGTGTGGCTTGAAACCGCTCTGCAGTTACTTTGTCACTTTCTCTCTTTTTTTGAAACTTTAATACCCGTGTTCCCTTTTTTGTTGTTTAAGCACTTTTAAATTACCATGCTTCAGATGTGGGCCTATATACAGGCAGAAGCTCAAACTGTATTGTAAAAAGCAAAGCCTGGGGTTGTATAAATGATTCACGTGGAACATCTTGTTACCACCCAAGATCTGTATGGCCGATGTGAGTGGAAATGGCTTCTCTCGGTGTGTGTGTTGGAGGCATTAACCCTGCCAGAGGGAGAGTGGAGGCCGGGGTCCATATCGCAACACAAATCTGTCATGGCATTGGTTACAATATAAATCAAGCAGCATTTAGACTACAGTGTGTTTTTGGAGTAAAATGTCAGATGGCATAAAGTGAGCACTAAGCCTTATGGGCATATATGAGCAGGCAGAGTGTAAACTTAATATATTAGTGCAGAAATGAAAGGGCGATGTTCGGCTCCTTTACCTGATTCTGACACCTCTGTAAGATGCAGGAGGAGCAGCGAGGTTACGTTCCAGAATTACCCTTGTCCCCATCAATATTTCCATGCCATCAGCAGTTTTATTTACGACACTGTCATCAATATTGCTTCCACTCAGTGCCGCTGCCAGCCTTTATAACCTTCGTCAGCTGGTTAAGTAGATTGAATAAAACGCAAATGGCTCACTCGAGCTCTGCGCTGCGCAACTACCATAATGTTCGTCAAATGAGCTTCTTGGAAACAGACCGCCACTCTGTAGCGGCTATTTTAACGGCCAAATGTGGAGGCTTGGCTCTGTGTGAGAGGGAGGCGTTGGAGGTAATTTAACATCGTTCGGTCTCCCCTCTCTGCTTTATTAGTAGGAGGAGAGGACCCTCCATCACTGCCGGCTCCGTCTCTCCCTCTCATCTCTCTCTGTCAGCCGGGGTTAACTCGTGGCACCATTAACCCATCCTGTCCTTCTACAAGGAAGTACAAGGAGAGCCTCCCAACTTCTCCTTCAATTGCACGACCTTATGACCTCTGAAGGCTGGTTTCGCAAACACCTGTTAGACTGGTTTACACAGTGGTACACAGTTGAGGCGGTCTTAGTTTTGCTCTTAGATCAGTTTAAAGCTGCGTCCAAATCTTCGGATTTCATCATTTTCACTTCATGGATTCAAATTTGAGCGCTGAAGTTTCTTTGCAGTCTTTGTTGCCGAAAACAGCCAACGTACTGACTGTACTGTAACATGGATGCTGAACTCCCAAGATCTATCCATTCATGTAGCATTGCGTCATTTGATGCCCGTAACACACACTGGACACGCCTGAATTGGTGCTTTTCTCGAGGGTTGACACATATGGGAAATGGGACATTCTGCTAATATATGTTGCCCTTTAGGGCTGTATGTCCCTGAACCCTGTAGTGTGGCGCAGAGTGCAGTCAGTGTGACTAATAATTGGGTATCATCTGCATAACAATGAAAATGTATGGACTGCTTCCTAATAATATTGCCTAAAGGAAGCACATATATGGTAAATAGAGCTGTTCCAAGCAGAGAACCTTGTGCAGAGACTCTGTTTGTGCATAGACAATTCATCGTTAACATGTACAAACTGATATCGATGTGATAAACAGGATTTAAACCAGCTTAGTGCGGTGCCTTTAATGCCAATTAAGTCTTCTATTCTCTAATAGAATGTGATGGTCAATGGTATCGAATGTGGCACTAGGATCTAACAAGACAAGTACAGAGAAAAGTCCTTTGTCTGATGCAATTAGAAGGTCATTTGTGACCGCCAGAGGAAATGTATTGTTGTCTGGAACCTGCAGAGTTTCAATCATGAATCCAGCAGCTCAAATATGCTGCCAGGTGCAGACAGTGTCTGTTTAAAAGTTGAGTTCATGTTTCTTGACATGTTGAAGATTATGTGATTTTATTTGTCATCACAATGATCCACACAATAACATCTGCAGCGCCATATAGAAAAGTAGTAAAAAAAAAGTACAGTAGAAAAGTAGTATGCTATTTTTTAAGGACAGATGGTCCTGAATATATTTAATAGAGAAGAGAGATTTTTTTTGAGGAAACTGTATGAAACACTAATCACTGCTCCAACATCCTTGTAACTCATTAATTCTTCCAGGAACAGAGTTTTTCTTCTTATACGTGAATATTATTATTATCTGAAGTGTGACCGCTAGTTCTGAGCCACACAGTTACAGTGATTGTAAAACCATCCCCAGGCTGAAGTGAGTAGTTAGATGTGCGTAAGATGTGTAGTGTCGGTGTGCTTGTTTTGTTGGTCAGTGAATGAACAATCAACAGTATCACATTAGATGGACAGACCGAGATAGACAGCTTGATTTTGTTCTACAACAGATTGCACTTTGGTGGCTTCTTGACTCCTTTGATTTATTTTCCATTACAAGCAATTCCCCCGGAGTTCCTCCCCAGGCAGGCTGTGCCCGGACCACACTTGCACACACAGAAGAACTGGCCAGTGGATTAATGCAAAGCTGATGAATCATATCAAACAATTACCCTGTTTTCCCATAGAGGAGGATGGAGAGCTGTGATGGCGGAGGCGACAAAGTCTCAATCCCCGCAGACGACGACAGCGTTTTCTGGCTGTTACATGCTGTTAGCATAGTCCTAAGCCAAAGCCCACGGTTCACCACCGACCCCTTCACGTTTCAAACAGGTTCTCTCCACTCAGCGACACACCCGCTGAGAAACCCACTCTGATTATCGGCAGCTCCAT
>JAVQJL010009724.1:0-38215 GCA_036024295.1 Nannoperca obscura | reverse complement strand
TTTTTCTTTTTTAATAAATTTGCAAAAATGTCTACATTTCAGTTTTTTCTGTCAAGATGGGGTGCTGGGTGTACATTAATGAGAAATAAAATGAACTTTTTCGATTTTAGCAAATGGCTGCAATAAAACAAAGAGTGAAAAATTTAAAGGGGTCTGAATACTTTCCGTATCCACTGTATATGAGACCCGATCTGTGAACTGGTGCCTTGAATTGCGGCTTTTTTTTTATTTTTTATGAATTGTTTCTCCACTACTTCAGGTGGCTCTTACCAGGAGTTAGCCATATTATCTGACAGTGTTGGTGGGTGGATGAAGCATAATGTCAGTCAAGAAGGAAACTTCACTGATTCACCAATTAACAGGACATTAATGCTGCCAGCAGAAGAGTTTGATCCATTAGGAGGACACACTATCTGGCAGGTAACAAAAAGCTGTTTGACTTGTTTTAAGTTTTAGATATTTATTAATAATATGTTCGTATAAATATGGCTTACTACTACTGTTCTTACCACCTAAATTTGCAGACATGAGTGTACACTGCAGGATGAAAGCACTTTCATTAAAACAAGCTTATATTTAATAAATGTAAGATAAAAATCAAAATGAGGAGACTAGATTTGCAAAATTCTGATTAAGAGATGAGCATGAGTATCATCTGCATAACAATGTTTTAGTGCACGTTCTAGAAATTACTTACTTTTACTATTTATATAAATGGTGAATAGATCACCCATAATAGACCTTGTGGCACACCTATATAAACTTTAACAGCACTTGATTTGATACTGCTTGAGATCTTCCTGACATGTCAAAAGCATTGAATGTATTGTACATATAAATCTATAAAGGTTTTACAGTGTTACTAATTGTACAGGGATAATTTAGTACAAGTAATGTAGTTGTTGTGCTGTGACATGATTGCTGGAGTTGTAATTCAACTTCAGAAATGCCCACAGTTGGAAATTCACTAAAGACTCTGTATTCAATTATAAAAAAATTTACCGTGGGCTGAGATTTGAAGGCTAGAGGATTTGTCAGCATAAAGAGGTTTACTTATAGATCTGCTGCCCATCTTCTTGTGCATAATAGTGTTCCGGTATTAGACGGAATCAGTTTACCTAAATCCCAAAAAACATATTTTCACATTTTTTCCTGGTGGTATCCAGAAATTATTTCAGTTGGATTTGGCTACGGTTCTGAAAAAAAATATTCTGCTGTTCGCTGCTCAATTGCATTTTTGGTTTCAAGAAACCTGTTCTGTAATGAAGGATAATTCATAGCCTCCTACCTTCCAAATTCTTGCTCAGCATTGATGTTTTTGAGATTTAGAGTAATTATAACAAAATCAGTAAGAGTATCTTACACATTGTGATGCATTTAACCATCCTCTTTGGTTCCTTTTGTTTTTACCTCTTTACCTTCAGGTCATCATAATTGTCTTCCTTACTGGATCACTTTCTCTGGTCACTGTTGTTGGCAACATCCTAGTGTTGTTGTCATTTAAGATCAATAAAGCACTGAAGACAGTGAACAACTACTACCTGCTTAGCTTAGCATTTGCTGACCTGACCATTGGCACACTGTCAATGAACCTGTATACCACCTACATCATCATGGACCAGTGGGCTCTGGGACCAGTGGTCTGTGACTTGTGGCTTGCAATAGACTACGTGGCCAGTAATGCCTCAGTCATGAACCTGCTTGTAATCAGCTTTGACAGGTACCAGAACATGATTTATTATATTTTCTGTTGATATACTTAACTACAATGAAGCTCTTAGTCATCAAATATTGTTGTCACTATCCTCATGAAAAACGTAAATTATGGGTTTTTTTAAACAAAAGGACACCTGTACCTTATATCTACTAGAGAATTAGTTTGTAGGAAGATGTTATTCTGATTGCTTAGTAGATATCAATTTCCAGTTTTCTAATATTGAATGGAGTATCCAAATGAACAACAACAAATAAGCACAAAAAGCACATTTCCATGTGGTATCGGGATGGTATCATGTCGAGGGCCATGAGAAACAGGACATATATAAAATAGAATTTATTTTGAGAATTATAGAATTTTTAAATGTCTGACTCTGTCTTTGTTGATAGTACCAGTAACAGACCAATGTAGTAGACAGTAATGCTCAGCACAGTGTTGCTGTAAATACTTTCTTTCTGCGCCCTTAGGTATTTCTCGGTGACCAGACCTTTGACCTACCGGGCCAAGCGTACAACCAAGCGGGCTATGACCATGATTGGATTAGCCTGGTCCATCTCTTTCATTCTCTGGGCCCCAGCCATCCTATTCTGGCAGTACATTGTGGGTGAGCGGACAGTCCAGCCTAATGAGTGCTACATCCAGTTCCTGTCCGAGCCCATCATTACCTTCTGCACTGCTATTGCTGCGTTCTACTTGCCAGTGACTATTATGGCATTCCTATTTTGGAAAATCTATCAAGAAACAGAGAAGCGTGCTAAAGATATACAAGGTCTCAAGGGATCTGGTTCAGGCATTAGCTCAAGCCAGGCTCAGAATCAAGGGAGTGGTAGTGGAAGAGCTGGTGAAGGTGCAACTAACAGCCAGGATACATCAGCCATGCCACGCCAAATTAGCTCTAAAAGCTGCAGCAGCTATGAACTAAATCAGCAGGCTTCAGAGAAAAAGAACATAGACAATGCCAGAATACCAGGAGGAATAAGAAGCAGAGGAAGGTGTGGCGATTTCTGCTTTGAGTTTTCATCACTGCTGCCAGGCCGCCATGCATCCAAGAGGTCTGTCAATACCACGACAACTACAGTTGGCGAGACAGAGCAAAGCAGCAGTGATAGCTTTAACAACAATGAAGTTGGAGCCTCTGTGGATCAGTCAGGTTCAGAGGAGGAAGCTGATGCTGCAGACTCATCAAGGCCTCCAACAGGTTGGACATAACCCTACTAAGTGGTGTTGTTGCATGGTATATATAAAATAATTAAAATATACACAATGTCTAATCTAATGTCTTATCTATCTATTTAGATGGTAAGAAATCTAGAAAGGTGAAGAAAAACAAAGATAACCAACCATCATCACCCAACAAAATTCAGAAAGAGTCACAATCAAATGTTCTTACATCATTACCTGCTGACCAATCACCTGCAGCTATCACCATGAAAGATGCGGCGGTGGCCAAACGCTTTGCCTCTAAGGCCAAGACAGAGATCAACAAGCGTAAAAATGAAAAAAAGGCCAATGAGAAGAAAGCAGCACGGACACTCAGCGCCATCCTGTTTGCTTTTATTACGACATGGTTACCATACAACATCATGGTATTGGTCAACACTTTCTGTCAGGACTGTATTCCAGAAACTCTTTGGGCACTTGGCTACTGGCTGTGTTATGTTAACAGCACAGTGAACCCCATGTGCTATGCCCTGTGTAACAAGACCTTCCGGACAACTTTCAGAGATATTTTGATGTGTCAGTGGAATAAAAAGAAGAACAAGCCTCATTTTCATCAGAGGAAGGCTGTGGCTTTCAAGAAAAAAGACCCAATGTAGCACTCCCAATGGAGTGCCATGGGAAATTTTTAGATGAATCTGTGTTTAAAGATGCATTTCCTGATTTATATTCAGAGTTGGAATGCAGCATACAAAACCTCAGATTTTAAGGGAAAAGATCACAAACTGAATTTTGCTAATCAAAACCAATTCTAGCCTTACAGGAAGTTATGCCAAGCTAGCAGAGGGGCCAAAGGCCCAAATCTGGCCGTATATGGAACAATTATTCATGGTCTGAGAGCATAATTGGGTAACGCTTTAGATTACAGCCCATAATTACAGTGTAATCTTTTGTCCTTATGGTGTACCAGTATGGACCATTTTATGGTCATACTGTATCCTGTAATAATAGCATAGGTACCCAGTAGTTAAATAACAACTTAAGAATACATTCTCACAAAATTTCTCCCAAGCGTCCAGATTGCTATTCAGTAGGTCATAAATACTCTGTAATAACAGAATAGATACAGAGTCACTATAAATGAGTTCTGAATAGAGGTTGGAAAAATTCACTCTTCAACATAAAATACACCAGAATGTATTTATTTATCAAATAACAAACACAAGATCATCTAACTACCAGTACTCACTTAAAAACAAAAAGGAGTATGGAGTGTGTATTCAAAAGAGAGAGAGACAGAGAGTGTGTTTGAGAGAGAGCGTGCGTGTGTGCCAGAAAGAAAGTTTCTTTGTTCTGTTTTCGTATGTTCCACGTGTATGAAAGTAAACTTTGTTGTTAGCTTATAACTAATCATTTATTCACATTATTTAACCATCTATTCATAATAATTTGATTGTATACTTTTTAATATTTAGTAATTATATGCTTTTGTATTTATTTGAATTACTTCATTGCTCCACCTAGTTTTTATGTCTTCAGATTTCCATGTGTTTATGTTAAAGCAACGTGACTCCACGTGAGGTCAAGGGGTTAGCTTTATGGTGATACTTTCCAGTTGTGCGTTAAGGGTGTTTTTAAAGTTCCTATAGGTTTAAGCCTATCTAACCATGTAACACTGATCAATAGAAAATTGTTGTTGTTTCCAGAATACTATAAAAGCTGGATTTTTGCATCTTCTCTTTGAGATTGCTGATGATTTCTGATTATCTCCCATTGTACAATATACATCTTTATCACTGACCTGTAAGTGTTTCATTGTCTTTTGTTCAACTTTAAAAGCATAGGCAGTTTTTACATGACATGTGCATGGGCAGGAACACATTAGGTCAAAAACAAAATAGCATATGGGGGTTTTGGGTTCCCCTCCAATTGTTTGTCAATTTGAAGTGTATATATTTGATCATTGTAAAATAATGATAATGATACACGGTTAGAATAAATCTCAGGGTGAATAGGCCTGGGAGGTGGATGGAAAGCACCTGAAGTTACTAAACAATAATACACAGCTATTTTTTAGGCCATTTTCTGCTGTCTAGAAAATAACCAATGGTGTCAAGAGCTGGATGCAGAGGAAAAGCACACCAACATCTTGAAGGCCATAAGGAGGTACCTTGCTTTAGGCTCTACAGAAGGTGTGTTAGGAGTGTATAAAAGTAAAGACCTGTACACTGTTTATTCAGTCTCTTAATGAACAGACTCGTATTTGCTGTACATGTTGAATCTTAAGTGAACTTCATTCACTTTTGAAGTCTGTTTGACTCAGTAGATTTCTTTTAGTGCAAGTGCATAT
Organism: Nannoperca obscura; assembly: GCA_036024295.1. NCBI lineage: Eukaryota > Metazoa > Chordata > Actinopteri > Centrarchiformes > Percichthyidae > Nannoperca > Nannoperca obscura. Next base: position 32,990 of record JAVQJL010009724.1, on the reverse strand, counting down.
GATAGCGTGGTGAGGATCCAAGGAACATCAGGACCAGCTCCCACATTATGACATACTTTGGTAGCAAATTTGTTGAAACACCTTTATGATCATTTTGGAGGTGTATTTTGAGAGGTGTTTATAATATTTACCAAATGGGGTGCATTCATTTTAGTTTTTTACTATACTCCAAATACCTAAAAGGAGATTTATTAGAAACAAACACAAAACGGTGGAGGAGGCCAAGACAAATGGCTGCGCCAAAGTAACTGCAAATAAATATACCAAAACACAAGCCTAGCTGGAAAACTTTTAACTAAGGAAACCATAAACCAAAAACCTAGCTATCTGATCTACAACAGAGTTTATTAAAAACGATACATGGGCGGCGCCAACCGCTAGCTAGTGTTACAAACAAAGGTTTTCCTACAGGCGTGCTGTGTAAGGGGTACCCCGTCTAATCTAGTCACCGGCCTCCCACCACGTACCTTCCTATGAGCACTCTGCGTCATAAACGAAGGAATGTACTCCAAACAAAACGGCGGGGAACCAGGCTGATGTGGAACCGGATCGCAAGGGCGACGCTGGGCGCTGTGCGGGTGTTAGCAGCGGGTCTGGCGTGGCTAAGCTGGCAGCGTCTGGCTGTTGTCTCTCTTGTCTCTCTTGCTTCTCTCCTCTCCGTTTCTTTTCCTCTCTTGTCTTTGTCTTTCTTCTCTCTCCTTCCTCTCTCTCTCTCTCTCCTCCTTCTCCTCGCTGCTTCCTTAAACGGGCTGTCCGTTGTGACCTGATTTGCTTCGGCCAATCCCCAGCTCCGATCACCTCCACAGGTGAAACCAATCCTGCACTCAGGTACTGAGGGAACACACACGGAGAGGGGGAGAGACAACCGAGAGGGCCTGGCACCCTGGCACGTAACAATGTTCATTATGTAGGTTAAGTTATGTGCGTAAGTTAAAAGAGGTCAGAGCACAAAAAGAGGTCTCCTGGATGAGTCAAGCTGGACTTTGTGCAGGCAGCTTATTACGACCCATATTTATTTATAAAGATCAACAGACTCCCAAAAAGTTGTATTTTGGAGGGGGAATTCAAATCAGTATTGTTATGTAGTGCTTATTGCTTATGTAGTAAGGCTACATGAATCAAAGTCCATCCCTCATCACTGACTTGCTGACTGAAACATCCATGCAAACAGAAGAATGCGAGACCAGCAGCACACACAGATCCTGCTGATGCACACCATGGGGTTAAGGAAAGGGGTTGTGTGGGGATGGTGAAGGACAAAAAGGCAAAGGACTTGACCCCTGCCTACTGTCACCATCCAGAGTCATCCCTCATGTGCAACCCCCTAACGGTGGCTTGTCCATCCTCTCCACACACATAGGAACTGTGCCACTTTAGGTCTCTGGTCTCCAGCCAGACTCATTCTATGACATGGTCTGATGGTGTGTGTGTGTGTGTGTGTGTGTGTGTGTGTGTGTGTGTGTGTGTCGGGCTGGGGGATGTGGAGCCCAGGGTGGCGTATACCCTTGGGCAAGGTGGTCTTACACTTTGGCTAATCATCAGTTTTACCATTAGCATCATACTTGAGTGTTAATGAAGTGCCTTTGTTATAAATAGTACACAGGCTTAATTACAGTGGAAGAGATTACAGTTTCAGCTAAATGCTAACAATATCTGTGCTGTGTTGTTTGTCACCTTTCAGACAGTCAAACACTTTATTATTATGAGTGATATCTCGTGGTCATGTGACATGGGTGCTGACTCCGTGGGTGCCCTAACTTTGTGCATCCACAGAATCCTCTATAGAGCACAGGTGTCAAACTCAATCACAATGTCCATCTTAAAAAATGAAAAATGATTTGTGGGCCGGATAAGCAGGGCACAGTCAGACATTTCCTACTGAGGTGTCCAGGTTAATGAAGTGATTCTAATGGAGTGGCAAAAAGTAACAACTTCAAATGTACAGAACAATGAGCTACCCCTGTGGATTCCTCTCACACACCAATGCTATCTAAAGGTACACAGTTTTTTGAACGGGTAACGTTGAGACCAGGTTGGTTTAGAACAATGTTTCTCTTATGGGTTAGGGGTATACAGAGGTACTACAGAGAGTCCATGAGGGAAAGTGGAAAAAAATAATAAATTATATGATGATATGATATTACATTGAGGGGGTTGTTCTAACGGAAAGTGATTTGTCTAATGTTATATGATTGTGTGGTGGTCATTGTGCAGTTTGTAGGCTTAAAACTTGTGTCAGGCCCCTCACCCTACCACAATGCAATACAAAGTTGTTTGGCAAGGCGCTGTGCAATGGCCAACCTAATATGTGCAATCCCAGAATATTACTTTTTACCAGGTGATCATTGCTATGAAAGATACAATGATTGCTGCAGTGATACATGATCAATTACTGTTTTGGTGTCTGATAAGCTATCAAACCCATGAATCTGTTACTCAAAGTGGACTTCCTGTATTGTTTTGTATTTCGTCACTGGTACCTGAAGCATCATGCCCACATCAGTGTAACATTGGAAGTCCACTTGCACACAGGGACACCAAAGCTTTCATTTCTTTTAACCAGGACCACGATATCTCCCCAACATGTTTGTTTTGGAATGTGCTGACAACAGTTTTGTCCTTTAGATATATCCACTTTTGCCAATAGGGGCCCTAAATTAGAGATCTCATCAGGATCATTGTGGAAGACAATGACAAACCCTCCATGAAATGTGTAAATGAACCTTTAAGAAAGCTGTTACACAATAAAAAGGAGCACAGAGGGTTTAAAGTGGGCTGGTAGAGGCAGATCCATGCACAATTCGCCACCTTAGAATTATAAGGTTCTATCTGACATTTTTGGCAAAATTGAGTTATTCACATATTCTAATTTGACAACTTATTAACATTATATAATGTATTTTTTTAAGTTGTGTGTATTTTTCGACTTTTTATTTAGAAAACAAAAAGATTCTATCTATAGACTTTAACTCAAACACAAAAACTTTGAAGCTCAATATCTCAGAACTACTCAGAATGCAGATAGAACCTTATAATTCTAAGGCGGTGAATTTATGTGAACCTCTTGCATGCACAGACAACACATACACATCTTCACTATTTAATAGATGAACTTACTTGCAGATGCTTTCCCTGTTTTTGGAATGAATCCCAATCAGGGGTTCCCATCGCTGCGGCTACATTCATCGAGGAACAAATTACAGTTGGGGATTAGGATTGGGGAGGGGGTACAACCCAGTGTTTTATCAGTGGTGCTGTGTTCAGTCTGCCGAGCCGCTTATATTTCAGGTAAACATAATCCAGATTCGGCTCTAGCGGGGGTAGATTCAATTAAGATACAGAGACAACTTTGTTAATGCGGCTGTATCTTAATACCCTGGCCACAGCTTGTAATGAATCTGGGCTCAGGGGTGGGAGCTGGGAGTCAGGGACAAGGGAAGAGGGCTGAGTGTGACAGTATCCTGTGGTGGTGGCTGCTGGAGTTACCGTCATCAGGCCAAGCCTGGTACTGTATTTGGGGAAACTTAGAAACACTTAGAAATCAGTTTACAAAAAATCCACTTCTGATAACACTTTTTAACATGGTTAGCCTGATTGATCATTCATTCTCTGTCAGTAAAGTTCCAGACAATTTGAAATTTTGTAATTTGTTATTTGGTACATTGATTTAAATGTAGAACAGACAGACATATAGATAGTTATATCTATCTGCATATATATTATGCTAACCTAAGCTAACCAAGTCTTGTCTCCATCTCCATATTTAGCAAACAGACATGACATTCTCTCCTCATCTTCTCATCGATCTCTCAGAAAGAATGTGAATAAGTGAAATGTGAACCAATAACATCTGGTTCATGTTATAGACAATATATCAGTAGAAGCGGTGATGTGACAATTACATATTTGGAGGGGGCTTTTAAGCTTTCCAAGACTTGCAAGACTTAACTTAAATTATGTCAAACTGGAGTTAAATTTCAGTCCAGCTTGTACTAAATTAAACTTTTATAGACAAAAAAAACAGAATTTCCAAAGTCCAGTAATCCCAAAAGAATACATGTAAAAAGTAAAATCACATGACATCCAAAGTAAAAAAGTATTCATTATGGCAGATTATTGGAGGTCCAATTAGATGTATTCACATGCAGACAATATACTAGAAAGACATATTGTTTTTTCATCCCCTGTCCTATTCTTAACTGAAGAGAAATACATCAGCTGACATGTCCAATTCAAACATACTTTGCCCACTTTCATAGGCAGCAGTGGCATTAGGATATGAATTGACAAGTCTATTTATGTTAAGTCTCCTATCTCTGTTATTATGAGTAACAACAAAGCCAATCAACTGTGGATGTCAGAACTGAAGCCCAAAGCAAGTCTTTGTCCTAAAAGACAGAGTAAAACTTCTTAGTTTCCCACCCATGCAGAAACAACAATTTGACACCATCTGATTTGGGATTGGTAAAGACGTTTCCTGAATAGCATCTACAAAAACTGCACAACTGCAAAGCTTTTTTGGTCTTTCAGTCTGGGTCACTAGCTCAACAATCCTTCTTCAGTATCAGCTGAGAGACAGCCACACTGAGACCCATGTGGTGAGCAGACTGCCTAACCAGAGCATATCACATCCCTCTGGATGTTAATATTTATTGACGGCACTAGGCTGGTGTTAGAACATTAAAAAGGGGATCGGGAAGAAGGGCTCTGCGGACTTAAGCCCTGGGAGGCCACAGCGACTCAAAGTCTTATTCAGATGATGTGCCGTGAGATGCTTGTCCTTGAAAAAAGGGAATTAGTGTCTGTGGAAGTCAAAGGGAAAATGGATAGAGAAAAATAGCAAGGGGTGGCTGAGAAGACAGGAAGAGAATGTGTTTGACAGAAAAATGTGTGTGGATTTGTGAATGTGTTTGCATGCATATTTGTGCGCATGTCCGTGTGAGATAGAGCAAAACATAGAGAGAAGGGAATGAAAGGCTAAGTAGGACTTCTTCATGCAGGGAGAGATGATGCAAAGAACACAGTCTGGTACAAAAGTGTTACCACAGGACCGAGCAGACAATCCCCTCTCCAGGAAAAACAGATCAAAGCGGATTTAAGTAGTCAAGACTTCCATGCGGTTCCAACCAGCATTCTCGACCCTGCAGCCATGCTTTTCCTCTCTGTGCTGAGATCAGTTAGGAGGGTGAGGGAGCTCTGGAATTGAGTCACAGCTAAATTTGATGGAGATGCCCCGGCGTTCCCAAGGAACAATACTCTCCAGCATTGTGAAGCCTGTTGTATGTTGCTTGCCATGACTCTGAGAATTTTAATCATGTTTCTGTGTATAACAGTGTGTGTTTGTTTAGTGGTTTGGTAAAAGAATCAACACTAGTTATCAACATTAGTTATTCTTATTTGATTTGTTTGAGAAAAGATAATATGCTTTGGTTTTGAACACTACTTTTCCGTCACTCATGCCCCATCACCCATACATACACTATAAAACCATTATAGGAGCCATGTAGAGTTCACATAAATGAGAAACAGCCTTAAAATTAATTTTTCTTTCATTGAAATGTACATACTCATGTAACATTTATATAACATTTCAGGAGTTACTTACTGAAGTGCTCTAATTTACATTTTCTGCATAGCCTGACGCCCGGCACCATGGAACCTTTTGCTTTTCATTTCAGCGCTCATGTTAACAGGTGTAGCCCAGTTCCAAAATGTTGGCTAATCTCTTCGTACCCTGATGAGGCTCACTCCACATTTACTTGAGACACATGTAATTCAATTCAAGTCCAATAGCAATAATTACAAAAAGACATATGACTGGCGTAAGACACCAATTGCTCTCATTGGCCTTTATTTCTTACTTAAAAACTGGCTGTTTGGAAACATCATATTTGTCTAACTATCCATTGAAACCTGTTTCTGAATTAGTTACATACATTTCTGTTGTCCACAGAAATAGTAGACTAACAATCAGACAGAATTGCCATTTTGTTTCTTTTTTTTTCATTTAGCATGATATTTTCATGATGGCAGATTTCTGTTCAGGAGAGGGGTTTTAGAACAGTTAGAGATTTGTTATTTTGTTTTGCTCAACCAATTAATAGTGAGTGAAGTATCTGTCCTGCCAGGATATTTTCTAGTACGCACAGGAGCTGCGGAAGTGCATTTGATGTTTTAACTACAGACCTGTGGCACTAACCTCCCACATCATGAAGGCCCTGGAAAGACTCGTCCTGGAGCAGCTCCGGCCCCTGGTCCAACCATATTCGGACCCTCTACATTCTACACCCTCTACACCTCTACACCATCTATATTCTACTGTTCATTATTCTTTTTTCAATAACTTTATTGAGCAGTGCAACTGTATCAAAAAACAATTTCCCTTCTGGGATCAATAAAGTATTCTTATTCTGATTATTAACAACAATTAAATAAATATGACAGTTTCAGAGTTGTTATTCCTAAAGGTCGACATACAACTACCTGTACAGTTGCATCAATCTCAGTTACGCTTGTAGCCATTTTTATGGCAATATTTCTGATATGGGCGTAGCTAGAAATCTAGCTAGCTATGTAGAAAGATGGCGTCCACATTCTTAATCCCACCTACAAAGCTCTGATTGGGCGGAAAAGCTGCTAATAAGCATACCAATTAACACTTTGTGGTGTAGATGCAATCTTTGATGTCAGGAACCAGGCTACAAAATTAGGGCAGCTATGCTATGCTAAACTAAAAGTATCTTAATGTGATGTGACATCTTTGTTCACTAATCAGTCAGTTTAAGATTTTATTTTAAGATTTTACTAATCACCTTTAAAAGCACTTCTTGGTTCAGCTCCCATTATATGGTCTCTGCTGCCTGGTCCAAAGTCCCAGCTCAAAACTGAAGGTTCTGTGCTTTTGCAGTCAGGGCCCGTTAGCTCTGGGACTCCCTGCCTGAATCAGTGACATCTTCTAAATCACGTCTTATCTTAAAAAAAAAAAAATAAAAATATTTATGCAAACACACCATTTTACTTCCAACATGTCTTACCTGTTTAATATTCATGCTTAAACATTTTTTCTATTACTTTGGGTTATGTTATTTTCATTTAAGGACCCAAGTGCAGACAGTCAATGCAGATGGGATGATATCAGTGATTTATTGACAAAGAAAGGTATACAGGCAGGTATAAATAAAGGCTGGCAGGTGGGTTCAGGTCCAGGTTAAGATTTTGGTTAAAGGGAGCTTTTAGCCATAACAATCACAACCGCAGCCACCATTTTCATATGTTGGTGGTCCTCCCCTTCCAAGATGGTGACTGTTGAGAGTGAAAAGTGTGTAGGGATCCACACTCAACTTTCTGGCCATTTTGGGGCAGTCAGGTGATTGGGAAAGGCAAGAAAGTCAAAGGCCACCTGGTGGATGGAAAAAATATGGCAATGAAGGGGTTCTGGGGAATTGGAAATGTGGCTGGAGAGGAGGGATAGTGAGACAGACTGACAGAAACGCTGTAAGAATGTCATTCCATGTTTTTGTCCCTGGTTCAACCATGTAAAGCACTTTGTAACTTTGTTTTGAAAAGAGCTATATGAATAAAGTTTATTATTCATTATTATAATCTACAGCAGGGTTCCCCAATTAGTTTTCTCCAAGGGTCAAATTATGTCAAGCATGCCAAGCCAAACATCTGTGTTTTGCACCACTAAATACAGATAATGTTGTTGCTGCTGCTATTATTATTATTATTATTATTATTATTATTGGTAGTAGTAGTAATAGTAGTAGTAGTGGTGGTAGTAGTAATAATTTAGGCTTGGGATTCTCAAACCCTGTTTTGAGGGCCACATAAGAACAGAACATTCACTTTTGAAACAAAAAAATCAATAATTAAATTACTTAAATGCCCCAATAAACACTTACACACCCACCAACACTGAAAAATAAACATCCTGGAATATACACACCTTTTTATATCTGAATGAAATCAAAAGCAATTTCATTTGTCAGTGTGCCCTCTCTGCCAACACAGAGCTCTAACAACAGCAACTAACATGACTGAGAGCACTACAAATGGCACTCAGCAGCAAAGGAGCATCCTGGGGCAAAGATCACTGTGTTAACTTTTCTACAAAGGCCTGACATATTTCTGCATACATTTAATAACATTAATGCTGATAGAACTGGCAAACAGAACCACAAAAGCAACCATTTACTTAATAATTTACAATTTAATCCAGTGATATGGCTTCTGTTTTCTTCAAGTCGGTGAGTAAACTGGAAAAACACTCCTTTGCTAAAACTTCTACTCTTCTTGTTGCCGTGTTAGCCGACAATGGCACCTGCTTTAATCAACAGTTCAGCTCAACAGTTTTCTTGTTTTTCTCATCGTGACTTAAAACTTTGCCCACCATATCACTTGCACAGGTTTTAATCAACTCAGCATCAGCAAACGGCTTCTTAGCTTTAGCACGGTTCCATGAAACACGCAGTGATGCAGCTGTATCGCTCTCTTGTGCCGATGTTGATTTACACATAGTAGAAATGGAGTGTTTGTATGATGCTATCATATTCGCTGGTCTGATTTTGCAGGGTAGTTGGCAGCTGGCAGCATGCATTGCATCCAGACATTTGGCTTTCATGGGCTGGATCTGGCCCACGGTCCGCCAATTGGGGTTCGCTGATCTACAGGAATAAGAAAAAACATGCCAAAGGTTAAATGGAATAGAACTGTACTTTTTAGGGGTTTTTTTCTTGCCTTTAACACTTTTCCATTGTATCAATCATTATCCATTTGTCAAGAGATCAAGAGCCAGTTGTTTTCCTGGGCTGCTGAAATGTTAGCAAATGCATTTCCTGACATTTTAACTACATGTTATAGAGACATTTTAAGGGCATGTACACTGAAAAACACATTAATTTCTTTCATGCTACCTAAAGGAGGCTGGCTTTGAATAGTGGAGATTATATCTGTAAGTACAGGAAAGTGTAAGAAGTCTGCGTTAGAAACAAGAGGTGGCCTAAGATTACACATCTGCACTGCCTCACTTTTAACAGAAGACTCTGTTCTGTAGGGTACAAGCTGGCAGGACAGCACAGAGATAGAGCAGAGCACGAGGGCTGAGGCTGCAACAGAAACACAGATAGTGAGCAACAGAGACAGCTGAAAAGGCTGATAGAGACAGTATAATGTTGAGAGAGGGGCAGCCAACAGAATGCATATCCACAGAGGGGGTAGACATATGTAAGAGGACGAAGCAAGGAAGGGGGGGTAAGTGGGTGATTTATTATTTGTCTTGCTCTATGGTGTGATAACAGACATTCAATTTATTCCAGAGAAAGGGTAGAGTGGTGACAGTGGTGGCGTGTTGATATGAGTGGCCATCAGGACCATAGGGAGAAAGATGCCAGTCTTACTTCTCTGCTGTACAAACCCACATGAGTGAGGCAATGGGATGCAACCAGGGGCCTATAGTGTCAAAGTCACACACTTTGAATGCCTGACCATCCACCCTGACCTCTTCCCTAAGAGGTTTTGCAGCAGCTTAACATTGTGCTACTTTAACATTTGCTTCTGAGAGAGGATATTCAATCAATATCTTAATTTCTCAGGAAAGTATAAACGCAGTTTAGCATTTGAGTGAATTACTGATTTCTCTCATTTCGACAGTCTCTTCTAGTTTTTCTCTCTCCATGTTCCTTATTGGTCGGAATTTCATTATGACATCTTGAGGCCAATGGAGCATAGCCTGCTATAGGTAGGTATGTTACAGCAAATGTTCTGAAGCAATATGTACCTGAGGGCCAATGAACACCAGTGAAACCAATCTTAAAGACACATTGTGATGAGAAGTTTATTCTACAGTAATTGTCCAGTTTGTCTCATGAGATACAGACCACACTGAGTAGCTGCTTTTTCAAACACCAGCACCAGCTGATCTATTTTTGTCCCCACCCCCAGGATGAGGGCCACACCCCCCGTGTGCTGGCATCTTCAAACCCTGCATGTGTCAACTTATTCAAAGAGCACTCCGTCTATAAGAAACCATGCCTGGATCCTCCTTAACCCCCACTGTGAGCTCCTCCGAGCCCAGCAGAGAGAGGGCAGAATCCCCCTCAGTGTGACAGGCTGGTTCTCCATTGCTGTCCCCAGGTGTTATCCTCTGATGGCAAACCTCAGGAACATCACCCCACCTCCCCTTCATAAGAGAGGAGATCCCATCACATGGAAACAGAGGGGGACATGGTCATGGTCCACACCTCTTTTATGACACTAGTTGTGGGTTCATAAAAAGGATGGTGACAAAGATCACACATGGACCTAACCCCCTGTATGGTATTGCCTGGCCTTTCATGCCCACCTACTTACCTGTTTCCACTTTCCCTCATCAGCCATGCAGTACTTAACCAGCCCTTTCCACTCAGTCCTTGTCAGTTCTTCATCCCGCTACCTCTGCCACCCAACATTAAGCCAAGATCGAGAGAATTCATTACAAATCAACCCCTCACCCCATTTCCTATACCCCCACCCAAACCCCGCTTAAACTGCTTGCATCCTGTAATCCGACAGATTAATGGCAGAGCATGAAATGTGGCGTTTACGTCGACAAAAGTTAAATGTTGTAGGGAGGGAGGGGCGTTCTGGCTTTGGTGTGTGGATTACGCCCTGCGAAACCCCCTTAATGCCAGCATAATTTGATGGAGCTGCCAATTTGCTGTATGCGCACTCTCTCTGCCCCACTTCTTATTCCTCCTCCCCCCAAACCAAAGCCTACTTTGCTGCAATACTTCTGAGGAGGATCTGAAGTTTGGAGAGGCGGAGATACACGATGGGAGGAGGGACGAAAAGCCACAGATGCTGCTTTGGTTCCCTACCTCCTCCAAGCTTAAGAGCTAATGTCATTGCACGTCTGGATTTGCATAATATACTCTCTGACTCAAAGGTACTACAGGTGCATGTCGGAAACTGAAACCTGGTAGAAAGTTTAAAGGTGCTTAAAGGGTAAAAAATTGTAGTGTCATAAACTACTCAAGCTAAAATGCACAAATATGACTCACATACTGCTACTAACAATGACAGTGCTGCAAATTGTACTTCCAACAGTTGACTACATACCAATAAAAAACAAATAACCTTTTGTGGACAAACTATTGTATTGACCAAATTGTGCAAAACTTTAAATCTACAACACAACAAAATACAAAATTAAGGTCCCGCCTCGGACCAGACAGAAAGCAAATCATAGTTTAGTGTAATGGGAGTGGCATCTGGGGTGGCCAATGAGATTTCAAGGGTGGACACCCCAGACCACTCCGTGCCATTGCAACCAACCATGCTAAGATGCTAGCTGCTAGCGTGTCTATGAAGGCTCCCATTCCTTCAGAACTTTCTTCATAATCATCATTTAGAATTTCCCCTTAGAATTAAAAGTAACCCATGTGGATTGTTTTGTATACACCACGGTTATAGAGGAAGCAAAAGCAGAACACATAACAATGGCTACGTACAGTCAAGCTGAAAAAGTTGAGTTCCATTAACAATGTCAAATATACTGTGTGTATGACTACTTTAGAGAAGTTAACTACGAGTCCCAGTGAGCATTGCTATAAAATACAGTACCAGTCAAAAGTACCAGTCAAAGTTTGGACACACTTTCCCGCTCAAGTGAATGGGAAAGTGTGTCCACTGGTACTGTATATCCAAATAAAGAGTGTCAAATGATGTTGCCCTTTCATTATGTTAGAGGTGAGTATATAAAAATTCATTAGCTACATCCAGTTGTGGATCTATGTTTGTCACTCCAGTCAGAAACAAAACATCATCAAAGTTACCAAAGTGCTTTGAATATGCTAGAACTATGAATTCATGGCGTTTTCTTTATATCAAGAGCTGTTTGGCATACCAAACTGACTTCCCCAGAGGTCTCCCAAATGATCCTGTGGTATTATTAAATTATAGTGGAGACTCCTGTGTTCCTATATTCTGGTGATAATGTGGTGATAAAAAAAAGTTCAAATGGAGCAGCTGGACCTATTTTGCTACTTTATTTGGTCAAGGTTTATTTCTTTAGACCATAATAGACAAATATATTTAACACTCCGTCAGTGGTCTTTTATTTCTTTCAACATCACAAACTCTAAGCTTTATGGCTCAGTCTATTTGGGAAGTGCTGTTGCCAAGTTTGTTAGATTTAGTGACTCAAGAGATTGCCCTGCTAAATTAATTTCTCAAAATGAACTAGCGACAAACTGCACTACATTTTCATACCACAGGGAGAACATTAATGTGTTGATTCCTACAGCATTTAGTGACAAATTGGTACAGCTGATGCAGATACACCTACTCTGCTTTAGTTGCTTGTTTAATCCAAAGGCCCCTGATCCCAGTGCCTCACACACAGGGCGTAGACCCTCCCTCTGCTCTGAGCATGGTGAGAGCAGAGAGTAGAACAGTACAGTATATAGTTTCCTTAAAACTGAAATGAAAGGTCAACAAGTAACAAAATGGAATGGGAAATTTCAGGAACACTGCTGAAAAAAAGAAAAAGTAACATTTAACAAAAGCTGTCAGTCTAGAGTTTCAGTGGATCTCATTCACCTTTTAAGACAATCAAAAATACCTCGTCAGTTATGACATGATCATCTGGGCATCTTCTAATAGCTAAGTGACATACTTGCAAGCTAACTCACAGGGCTAGCTGTGAACTAACCACTAACACACTTGCCAGTTGGGCTAATGCTAGCCAATTACAATGGCTCTCCAAGCTTCTTTCTATTTTCTCTTTGCTGGGCAATTTACTCCGGCTGGCATTTTTTTCTCAGGAGTCTACATCATTTCATTCAACATTGAATATTATAGATATTATAATCAAGAATTATTGAGGTGGGAATAAAAGCTCTTCAAGCTAGCTAGCTTTTTCAGAAGACATATTTGCACTCTCAAAAGTGCAATCCACTGACAGAGGAGGTGATGCAACATAGCTAATAAGCTCAGTCGCTTCCTCCATTTTGGCCTCTCTGGTTCCCTCAAAGGTCAGCACTGTCAAGAAGGCTTCAGAGTTAACAATACTACTTTTACCTCTTGAGCTGTGTCGTGATCAGGACATGGTTGTCTAAGCTAATCACACTACGCACACACACACTCTTACCAGCAATTCCAGCAAAGTTTGTGTGTGTGTGTATCTGACATAAGTAGAGGCAGGTCAGATCCAATCAAAGTGGTGTAGTCTTGCTCTCTTCCTCACCACATCAGACCTCCCTGAAATAATACTCATAATTCACGGGGAGGAGGAGGAGGGAAGTGGGGGGGCGGAGGAGTTTGCTCTTTAGCATCATTCAAAGGACATTTCCAAACTATCGCTCAAAATGACAGAGGAAGCATGGGGGTTTGCTCGGGACAATCACACTCATTCACACCTGCGTCGCCAATCCCTTCATCCCCACATCCCTCCCATCCCTCCCCCTCAGAGTCCACCAATTAATCGCAGTGAAAACATGTCTGATGTCTGATTGAATCTTTTCAAGCAAATCCTCAGGCTTGGGCTTTTGTTGGTCCACTCCTTGTCAACATCCATTAAAACAGGCCTTTAATGCTTCTGCCCAGGCCATCTTCCCTGCAAAATATGGAGTGAGAGGAAGGGGGTGGGGTAGAAACAGGCAGGGGGGAAGGAGGGGTGGAGGACGAAAACCTCCGGCACAGACTGATCCCACTGTCTTCAACTTTAATCAACTGTATGCTAGACCGCTCTTCATCCTCCCTCTCGCTCTCTCTCTGTCAGTCCCTCTCAGTGTCTCTTTCTCCTTCTCTCTCTGTCTTTCTCTCTCTCTTCCTCTCTCTGCCCAATAACGGGCTGTTTGTAATGCAGGAGGCGAGCTCCACATCAATCATTCGCCCCACTTTTCACCCCCCCCCCCCCCGCCACCGCCGCCTCATCGCCACCGCCACCACCTCGTCCTCCGCTGCAATAAATATGGAAATGAGCAGGAGCCAGTCATTGGTAATTTCAAGCTCGGCTCACTAGTGTTAAAAAAGGACACAAATGTATTAATTGCCAGCGGCCGAAGGAATCCCATTTTCTGTGGGCATTGATTACAAAATTGGTGTGAGCAGCCTTTTTTTAAAGTTTTAAACTGGTAGTATAGTATGAAGCGGAAGATGGGGAATGACAAACAGGGTTGGTGACGTCACATTCACATAACCCTTGTGTTTATCATCAGTTAAGATACATCAGTTTGTGATGTAGGTCAGCTTCTCCCCCACACACAGAGTGGCAGAAACATGGGAAATAAATATTTGCTGTTTTTTAATATGTAGATATATATTCATATATTGGACAGGCACACACATATGTACAAGACATGAGACTCCTACCCTCAGTAAACAGGTAGTGTGCATGCTTGCTGCACAGCTGGCTATACTAATGTGAGATTATGTCGCGTGGAGACCCAATTATCTACAATTGATCCCAAACACCTCCTGCTACAGCTTTGAGAGCAGCCATGTGTGTTTGTGGGTTTTGTTGTTACACAGCATTTACCTCCATACAGGAGAACCCACATGGACATTCTTGAAAATGCAGAAGGGAGACACTGGGGGCATTTTTCTCTCAAGGTTAAAGGATCATTTTAAGTTTTAAGTTTTCTCCATCATTATGACTGATTGGCTTAAAAATGTCCTCACTTCTTTGAAAAAGCTTTATAAAGATCCAGGTTGGTTCTGTTGTCAGACACATGAAATCAAACAGCTAAAGTAATAGAAGAGAAAAACACAACATGTGCATGTAAGTGTGTATATGATATTTCTATGGTAATAATTCAATGTGATTTGATGTAATTCTTGGTTTAAAATGTATATATCTACACTGAAGGCTGGGGTCTCTGCCAGCAATGACAGCCAGAGCGACAGCTGTCTCATATGAATACGTCCAATGTGGAGCAAACGCAAACTGAATACATCCATGCCATACTCATGTCTCTTGTATGCAAGGGTTATAAGAGTCAACAGCCACACTGGAGGCTCTGTTAGGTTTCCCTTCAGCACAGTGGTAATTTGAGCTAAATGTTAACATCAGAATCAGCTTTATTGGCCAGGTATATGCATGCATACAAGTAAATGGTGGTATATATAGTATGCACAGCATGCATAGATTTGTGACTGAAAAATGATTTTTGGAACAGGTTGTATACAAGGTGTGATGGATCTGCAGTGATGTCCTGTATGGAGGGCAGGTCAGCGCCATGATTGTTTCAGCTGTTACAACTGTCCGTTGTAGTCTGTTCCTGTTGTGTTTGGTGGCCAATCCAAACCAGACAGTGATGGATGTGCAGAAAACAGACTGAATAACAGCAGTGTAAAATTGATCAGCCTTCATGATGATGGAGTCTATGTTGAACGCCCACTTTAGATCCTGGGAAATTGTGGATCACAGAAACTCTCGGTTTTCCACAGCACACAGTGTTGTTCAGTATGGTGATGGGGCAGTGTTTGTGGGGTTCCTCCTGGAGTCAAATGTCATTTCCACAGTTTTGAGCAAGTTCAGCTCATGTTTGAGTTTCATGACTACCTCACAGGCCTTTGCCAGAATATGGTTGAGGCTAAACTGACACAGAAGATGTGTTGGTTCAGGAGATTCAAGTTCTCTTTTCACCACTTGACAGTATCCCCAGTCAGGGTCTGTAGTTTTCCACTCAGCTTTTCCTATCCTGAGTCGTCTAGCGGTTTACCAGAACTTCCTTGAGCTAAAGCCGCAGTCCTTCTGGCCTCCCAGTTCCTGTCTTCAGAAGACCCCTGGGGCAACCACACCTGAAAGTCGTTGTTATTGAACTTGACGACCTCCTTCACTGCTGGTGTCCACCAGTAGGTTCTTAGGTTGCTGCTTCAACAGCCTTTAAACATGGCCCAAATGGATTAAATTTCCCTAACCTCACCTGGGATGCATGAGAAATTCTCCTGCAGGTGGGAGTTAAAGACCTTGTATAGACAGGGGCTTCAGTCAGATGTTCACACTTCACTCTCATTACACGTTTGGGTTTACTAGGTGGGTACATCAGTCTCCCCCACCATCTGATCCAAATCAGACAGGTGACAGGTGACAGCTCTGCTCCCCTCTTCACCAGAGTGTCTAGGACATACAGCCACAGACTTTATGATATGACGACAAAGTTCATCATCAATCTTTTGCCAAAGGTGCTCTGGTACCAAGTACACTTAAAAATTACTTTGTGCTCAAACATTGTTTGTTTGGCCAGTCCATGACTAGCTCAGAAGTGCAACAAGAAAGCACCACTCAGGTTCAGATCAGGCAGGTCATTCCTTTGAATCATCCCCCTTCCAGGTTTCTCCATCCCCACATGCCCATGCCTAGGCAGTATCCTTTCCAGGACCCCACGCAAAGACTCTCCAGAGTCATTAGGTTTATCCTCTGGAGCCCATAAATATCAATCCAAAATGTTATGGCAATTCATTCAATAGATATTTCAGTTTGGACCAAAATGGTAAACCATGTGGTCTCTGTTGTCAGATGTTTCTCCAAATGTCCGCTGACTTGTGGTTGATAACTTAAAACCAGTGGATGCTGTGTCTGGTTTTGGTCTGATGTTCAGACAGCTGATATTGTCTGTTTCACATGTTCATTTCTAAAAAAAATTCTTTAACATACATTTGCAAAGTATAGGTTTAGGGACTAAAGCAGCAGGATTAGGGGTAAAATGTGGCTAAGGGGAAGTGAGTGAGTGATGTTCTCCTCTCAACATTAGAAGACTGTGCTGGATAGCTCCAAATGAGAATGAGAGAAGCAGGTTGTTACACTTCTCTGGATAAAAGAGGTCTAAACATAAATATAAAAGCTACATTCAAAATGAAAATAAAAGCGAGTTATGTCCCCACCTACATACACACAAACAGAATTGCAACCTGTCAGCCATCTAGCTCCAGTGTGTGTGTGGTTGCTAAAAAACATGTGCATGCAATATGCGTGCTTATGTGTACATATATTTATGCATAATGTGCTTTTCAGTGTGTTACTACGGAGTCCATTTTTGTTTATGCCTGCCTGTTAGCCTTTCTGTACTCCACAGTGAATATGTTTGCCCTGTCACAAACCCCATGTTGTGCAAATGAATCTTGCTTTACTGCTATTAACGCAGAGCAACCTCATTCACAAGTCGAACACATACTGTATACACACATGCGTGTGCTGCACAATAATAAAAATAATAAATCGACACAGGTCTGAGATGGTGTCCAAGGAATCTCATTTCCCCATAAATTATAGCTGTAAACTTTTGCCACCACGCAGCATAATTAATTCTCGTGCTGTTACACAAAAGGAAATGTCGAGTGACAAATGGGCGCAGCACTTGAAAGCTGCCAGGTCTGCAAAACATTTTCCACTCCAATTTCTAAGCAATTTTACTGTAAATCATCAACCAGAACTGGCTACTTTAGGAAGCAGGACAACATAGTAAGTGAAGTGATAAGGAAGTGAGAGAGAGAGAGAGAGAGAGCGAGAGAGAGAGAGAGAGAGAGAGAGAGAGAAAATTGCAAAAATAAAGAAATAATAAATTAACATAGAAAATAAAATATTAACCGTGTCATTTTAACTTCCATTTTAAAATGTGAAAGGCCAAATTGTAAATATAACCCTCCATATATGGGTTATTTAATATTACACACGATATTTTAAAATCAGTAATCATGAATAAATACAGGCAATATATAACATATAATTACACTGTGAAATAATTGTAAAATAATCAAACTTAGTTTATGTTTATTTATCCTGAATAGTATTTTTTTCATAAAATTTTTATTTGATCCCAGCAGCCTTTATTTATTTGATAGTATTTTTTTAAATGCTTGCCTATGTGGTAATTTATAACCAATGCAAATACCACTGTTTCAGGTTACCAAACCAAACTATTGCTTTTTGTTTCCTTTCTTCATTATTTTTTATTTGAAGGTAAACTAATATTTTTCTATCTGGGTCTTATTTTCATAAAAATGGCTATTCCGACTGTGGATCATGCAACTGTTGCACCTCTGCAAAACAATGTATATGTCAAGGCAAGCACCTAAAGCTTCCAAAAAAACTTTAGTTTTACATAAATCGGTTTCAATGCATCTCTTGAGTCCAAAGTAAACACATATATTATTCTGTTCTGCACTCTTATAGTAGATGGTATCATAGTACTCTACATATACTATACATTGCTGACTTTGCTGCTACTAACCAACACACTATGTCACTAAGTTTGAGATGATATTGTACTATTAGCCGTGTGTACTGTATTTATACTGTTTGAATTTTGAGTTGAATTGCTCTTATACTTTTTTGTATTTTTATTCTATTTATATTTTTAATTTTCTTTTTATCTATACTTACTTCTGTCATTGTGCTGCTGCAACACCTACATTTCCCCTGGGCATCGATAAAGGCTTATCTAATGTTATCTTAGAAAGTTGTTATGGTGGAAATATCTTCTGTGTCAGTGATCTGTAGATGAAAAGTAAAATACGTTGTTGATGTTTCAATGTAATCTACCAGTAATGTGCTCTTGCCATTTCAGTGTGTTGGTGGATTATGTTGTTTTATGTTGCAGCAAAAGTCAGGTCCATTTTTCTCTGACGGGTAATGGGTAGCTCAGAAAAGCTCTATCTGTGTTGGGACCCCCACTAAACATGGCCTAACCCTTGCTTGAGAAAAGCTACAGTTTTGAAATCTGATTTCATAAAATAATACAGATGCTATGAATGACTACAGCTGTATAAACTTTCCTTTTGGTGCCACCTTCACATAGCTTTACCACATTGGTGCAGGCAGTCCTCTCAACATCTATTCAGCGCTTAAACATTGCTGGGCTGTACCTAAGCATGTAATGGAAAACAGCTCCTAATGCTGGAAGAAAGCTCACTTTGACTCTGCATTGATCAACTCTCGCGACTGATTGGGGCCAATGCAAATAACAGGGAAGTGATGGACAGCGACTGGACTGCCTCAACCCAGCCTGGAGGAATTAGCCCACATGCTTCCCACGAGACACAGACCCTTTATCAATGTCTGTGGACCTAGGACCAATTTGAATGTGACTGAAGCACTCAGTGGACATGACATTGACGAAGGAGGCCCATTGGAAGCCATGGTTCAATTACTCATTATGGAGGAGGCTACAGGCTGTGTTTTCTGCATTTGATACCGCACCAGCCTTTAAAAGCACTAATTGGAGTGTAAATGTGTCCTTTCTCTTGCATCTGTTTTGTTTGTTCTTATCTTGTTACTGAAATGAGCTCGTCAGATCAGCCATTAATCTTAGTTTGAAGTTTACAGTGCATTTAGATAAAAAGGCAACAAGTTAAGATGAACAAAAACACTTAGTATGTTCCGAGAGGGGCTCCTGTTATAGTAATGGTTGTGCTGATAATAACAATAAAAACTAACTATAAAAGAACCCTCTGTATTTTAACAAGATATATAATTACATGGATTAATGCCCCATCCCTTCTTCCAACCAAATGATGGCCTATCTGAGGCTCCACAGTCCTCCAGACTGGACTTAAAGTAAAAAGTGCATACCCTGTCCTGTTATTACCAGAGAAAATAAATAAATAATAGACTGGGGAAGGATAAACACTTTTGCCTTTTGATGTGATCAGACTATACATTGTACGAACTTTGTTTGGAGCATTCTGAAACCTTTGAACGTATTATGCTATTTATTTCTCAGGGAAAATGCCAGAAATCATTAAAGCAAATTACAAAAAACATGTTACTGATGCATTACACATAGGATTTCTAGCCAAGGCTAATTTCTGACCTTTTCTACTTCTACTGCAAAATCTTCAGAAGGAGAACCTGAGGCATTCCACTGAAATAGAAATCTACTTCGAAAATATAAAACTTTAGTTAGAGAAAATTCAAAATCATTTTTAAAACACCACAGCCATGGGAACATGTTGTGAATAGTTTAGTATATTGTTAATGGTGGTGACGAAGAGAAGCAGTCTAAACTGTCCAAACCTGCTTCCCAGGCCAGTTCAACACAGACAGTATACAAAATACTATTGAACACTTTAAAAACAACTCAGACACTGTCTGAAATGTTGGATGCTTGCTTGTGCAACATTAGAAGCCTGGTTATTTTTGAATTTTCTCACTTTTATGTCAGTTAGCCTGAAACAATCATGCTTGCACTACTTGAAATAAAAAAATAAAAAGGATAACAACTACACATCCTGGGTTGCTGCATGGTCCACCTGACTAACTCCTCCACTAGGAAGCACAGAATGAAGAGGAGATGGCGAGGCAGCCATTGATTTATATTTTGATCACACTAAAGTTGTGCATTCCATCCATAATGAATGTAATTTAAAAATACAATACCCAAGCACACTCCAAACCCCCAATGCATGTGGCAAGGTAGCCTGGCCATCGTGGATTACTAACTTCACAATTTTTATGCCCACTTTGTTGGGGACAACCATGAGGTGCCCATCAAGGCTGTGCTCCCAGCAGACCACCAGCCCCCCCTGGCCTGTGTGCTGCAACTGTTCCGACGTGCTTCAAAACCATCTCTGTTGTGCCAGTGACAAACAACGTAACTTCAACGAGCCTAAACAACTTCTGCCCTTTTGCACTCACCCCCACCATCATGAAGTGCTTCAAGAGGCTACTCCTGCCTCATCTCTAAACCTGCCTATCACCAGAACAGGTGTATGGAGGATGCCATCTCCATGGCGCTACACTGTGCCCTCTCCCACCGGTACAACAGCAACACCCTAACCTTATGTGAGAATGCTGTCCACCAACAACAACAACAACCTGGTCCTCAACAAGAAGAAGACCAAAGAACTCATTGAGGACCTCAGAAAAACCAGGACATACACCTGCATCATATCAATGATATCAATGGGAGGTAGGTTGAGCATGTCACTAGCTTTAATTTTCTGGGAGTCCACATCTCCAAGGACCTCTCTTGGACCCTTAACATTTTGACCATGGTCATGAAGACACAAGCTTTTCTTCTCCCAGAGGAGACTGAAGAAAGTCCATCTATCACCTCGGATGAACTTCTAGTGCTGCACCATCTACTGTTACATCCTGTGATTTTTGTTAGTTCCTGTTTTATTTTGAAGGACTGTTCTCTCTTCACTGTTATTTTCCCTCCGGTTTTGATTAGGTTTAATTGTGTCTCATTACTTACCTACTGCTGTTTTCATCGTTAGCCCTTCCTTACATATACCGGCCCCCTTCCTTTGTTGGTTCATTATCTTAGTTTCTCTGTTCCTTGGTCTGTAAGTGTCAGTTTCCCTGGTTTCCTGATTTCCTTGTACTCCTCCTGCCTGCTGTAAGTCAGTTGTAAGTTTATTTAGTTCTAATACATCTGTTACATGACAGGACATTGTGTCCAAGGTATGTTTTCTTGTCTTTTCTTTTTTTCCCTCTCTGTCCTAAATCCAGGGCATAATCGTCTGTTGGTTCCCCCCAGACGCAGAACACACACAGCGTTAGATGGAAGAACACAGTGCTTTGTTAAACATACCCGTGGCTGTGCAGGTCAGGGAGTTGTGGGCGTACTCAATCCAAGCAAGATGGGAGCTCCAGGAGCCGGGGTTAGCCGCAACGACACACTGAAGAGCGGCCTCCACCTCCTGGTTAGCAGAGGGGAGCTTAGGCAGAGCAACCAGACGATCAACAATGGTTACCAAGACTGTGTTACCTTGGGAAGCAGGTAGGCCAGTAACAAAGTCCAGAGCTATGTGGGACCAAGGGCAGCCAGGAACCATCAGTGGATGAAGTAACCCCGGGGGGGGTCGATGAGTAGCCTTGCTCCGGGCGCACACAGCACACGCAGCCACATAGGAACGTGTGTCGACCTTCATGGAAGGCCACCAGAAGTGACGTTGCAGTAGCGACAAGGTATGTCCCATGCCCGAATGACATGCAAACCGAGACGAGTGAACCCAACGCAGCACCTGACAGTGAACAGAAGTAGGTACAAACAAACTGTTAGGGGGCCCAGAACCGGGGTCAGGTTGCCACCGCTGGGCACTCCGAACCGCAGTTTCGATCTCCCATGAGACAGCCGCCACCACACAGGAGACAGGGAGGATAGCCTCAGGATCGGATGCAGACTGTACTGGAGCAAACATACGGGAAAGAGCGTCAGGCGATAAGTCAGTGTGAAATTGAACCTTCCAAAAAACAGAGCCCAGCCAGCCTGTCTAGAGTTGAGCCGCTTTGCAGACTGGATGTAGGCCAGGTTCTTATGGTCAGTCCAAACCACAAAGGGAAGCTCAGAACCCTCCAGTCGATGCCTCCATTCCTCCAATGCCAATTTCACTGCCAGCAGTTCTCGGTTACCAACGTCGTAGCAGCGTTGAGTCTGCGGGGAAAAAAAGCACAGGGGTGAATCTGATTACCTGGACCTGAGCGCTGGGAAAGATCGGCCCCCACGCCGGAATCCGAGGCATCCACCTCGATGATAAATAGTTTTGAGACCTCAGGCTGGACCAATACTGGGGCAGAGGTAAAGAGAGTCTTAAGGTCACCGAACGCCTGACTTGGGGGAGGTCAGTCTCGTGAGAGGAACCACCACCCGGCTGAAGTTCTTGATGAACCATCTGTAAAAATTGGCGAACCCAAGGAACCGCTGGAGATGCTTCCGTGTGGTCGGTGGAGGTCACTCGGTCACTGCCCTGAGTTTTTCCGGGTCTGCCTGGATCCGTCCCTGTCCATTGCTGTATCCCATGAAGGTAACAGATGAAGCGTGAAAATCACACTTCTCAGCCTTGACGTAGAGTTGGTTCTCCAGCAGCCGCTGCAACACCAAACGAACGTGATGGGTATGTTCAGCCAGAGATCTGGAAAAAAATCAAGATGTCGTCCAGATACACAAAAACAAAACGGTTAAGAAAATCTCTCAGAACGTTGTTGATTAAGGATTGAAACACCGCAGCGTTGGTCAACCCGAAAGGCATGACCAGGTACTCGAAATGTCCCAGAGGTGTATTGAAGGCGGTCTTCCACTCGTCGCCCTCCCGTATGCGCACCAAGTGATAAGCATTCCGGAGGTCTAATTTCGAAAAGATTGCCGCCTCCTGCAGGGGTTCAAAAGCAGAGTCAATGAGAGGCAGAGGATACTTGTTCTTAACCGTGATGTTGTTTAAACCCCTGAAGTCAATACAAGGTCGTAAGGACTTATCTTTTTTTGGAAACAAAAAAAACCCCTGCCCCAAACAGAGAAGAGGATTGGCGGATTATTCCAGCAGCCAAAGAGTCTCTGATGTAAGTTTCCATAGCTCCCCTCTCTGGCCGAGAGAGGTTATAAAACCGGCTAGTGGGAAATGGAGCTCCGGAAAGCAGATCAATAGAACAATCGTAGGGTCTATGGGGGGGGCAGCGACCTTGAGCCACAGGACCTTGAGCCACAGAAATCCTAAAACCAAGGGAGACTCGTGAGAAACGCTATTATTTTAAACTGAATTTGTTTGCTGTGATTCCCAGATATCATCATGGAGAAAGGAAGAGTGCACTCACAGATCTCTGCAATTTTGCTGCCATCCAAGGCGTAGGCAATGCGTGGTTTAGAAAATGTCTGGAGGGGGAACCCCGACTGAACAGCCCATGCTTTATCCATTCCTCCAACGCCAATTTCACGACCTCTCTCTCTTCCGTTCCCAACGGCGATTATCCAGACGAAAGGTTAATGTGACGAGCGCCTCCAGACTGCCTGGATTATCCCGCGACGTCAGCTCATCTTTCATTTGCTCATTTAGTCTGTTGATAAACACCCCCCG
Organism: Nannoperca obscura; assembly: GCA_036024295.1. Taxonomy (NCBI): domain Eukaryota; kingdom Metazoa; phylum Chordata; class Actinopteri; order Centrarchiformes; family Percichthyidae; genus Nannoperca; species Nannoperca obscura. Next base: position 9,215 of record JAVQJL010009724.1, on the reverse strand, counting down.
CAAAGCTTCCTCATTCCATCCGGCGTCCCCCGCCAGCGTCTAAAAGTCCACGGAGTAGTCATCCGCACTCCTACCATCCTGTCGGAGACTCAGCAAACGATTACTAGCGTTTCCGAGATAATCAGGATGATCAAAAACAGATTTGAAATGACGAACAAGTCTCATAAGAACACGACGCTGCAGCCTCCCCAGAGAAGAGCGCCTCAGCCCATGTCAAGGCCCGTCCCCGCAATAATCCTAAAACGTAATGTACCTTTGCCGCATCCGTGGAGAAGGACAGAGGCCATTGCTGAAAAATCAAGGAGCACTGAAACAAAAAACCCCGGCATTTGTCCAGCTCACCAGAGAATAGCTCCGGAGACGTGATGGGAGGTACACAGGAGACAGCACAGGGATGACTGGAGATCTGGCTGGTGGAGCTGCTGAAAGCAGAGGAGAACACGGAGCTGCGGGCGTGGTGAGATGTGTGGTTAAGGAGGAGACCTGACAGTTTAACAGCAATTTGTGTTACCAGTGTCTGGTTCTGGTCAATCAGGGTCCGAAGAAGCTGGTCATGTTGTCCCAGGAGAGCTCCCTGGTTGCTTAGACCAGTTCGTCCTGCATGCGTTCCGCGGGTCCATTGTGGCCAGATCGTTCTGTTATGGTACACTGGGGGGAACCCACAGACGCAGAACACACACAGCGTTAGATGGAAGAACACAGTTTATTTGTGGTTGCTGAAAAAGGGGCAGACGGACATAGAGCCGAGGCGGAGTTGAGCCAGGTGGTTAGGCGAGCCAGGTGGTAGCCAGAGGAGAGGAATGAATCCACAGGAGAGATCAAAGGGAAAAGGGGTCTTCACATGGGTAAACGGACGATCTGGCAAAGACTGGAGGGATGAGCCAGGGTTTTAACTGCAATGGTGATGAAGATAAGAATCAGCTGCGCTGCTCACCAGTGAGGAGGTGCTTCAACTCCGCCCAGGCTAGACATACAACACACAGAACAGACACACCAGCATATAGAGAGGAGGCGACACCTAGGGGAGGTGAAAGGCATACACCCAAACCATGACAGTTACGAGTCAGCAGTCCTGTCAACCTCTGTTCCTGATGCAGCTGCGCCATCTCCAGTTCCTGACCTGTAGCTTCCACCCAGTCTTCCAGAGTGGCTGCCTGAATGCCTGAATGGCAAATCATGATATCTACAGTTATCTACACACTGGCCACCGACAGCGGCTGGAATCCCCCTTGCTCAGATGGATGCCTTCCTGCATGGCCTGAGCAGCTCCATTAAGGATCTGCTGGCACCTTTGGAGCTGCCAGATGATCTGGACGCAGTGAACGTGAGGATAGACAATCGGCTGACAGAGCAACAATGGGAGATGGGCAAAGGGGATCCACAACCTACTGGCACACTAGGAGGGATCCGCAGGGCCTGACACGGCCTCTGATGACGTCTTCCCGATTGGAAATGGCAGAAGAGCCTATGCAGATAGGTAGGACAAAGTTATCCCCTGAGGTGCGACAGTGCCGCTTGCGGGAGGGCCAATATTTCTACTGTGGAGAAAAAGGACACCTGCTCTCTGGCTGCCCAGCAAAACACCGGGCTCACCAGTGACAAGGAGGGCACTGGTGAGCCACTCAACACCCGACTACCCTCCTCGTGCTCTGACGACAGCACAGGTAACTGTTAATGAATAAAAGTTTGAATACAGAGCGTTAATTGACTCAGGGACAGATAAAAACCTTATGGACCATGACCTAGTGGAAGGTGGAAGTAGAGGTTATGGCTCAACCGCTTAGCCTGGGCATTGGATGGGCAGCTGATATTAACCATCGGTCCAAACCATATGGAACTGGTCCTTTTTTATCTTTTTTGCTCTAGTCACCACCAGTTAATTTTGGGTTTCCCTTGGTTAACTAAACAAAATCCCCATATTGATTAGAGATTAGGTCAAGTGACGGGATGGAGCCAGGTCTATCAAAACACTTGTTTGGGGCATCAGACAGAGAGCAAGGGGACACTATGTAATGACAGATCTGTCATAGCTATTAAAGAGGTGGCTCTAGACCTGGAAGAGGGTGAGTTTCCTGATCTTTCCAGTGTCCCTCCTTGTAACCATGGTTTAAAAGAGATTTTTAGCAAGGCAAAGGCCCTGTCTTTGCCTCCCCATATGCCTTATGACTGTGCCGTAGATCTGATTCCCAGCTCATGAGAGCCTACATTGATTCGTCCATCTTTTGTCCTTTCCCAGTGGCGGCAGGATTTTTCTTTGTGGATAAGAAGAATGGGTCTCTTAGGCCGTCTATAGGCTATAGTCCACTTAACAGAATAACAATTAAAAACAGGTACCCTCTCCCTCTCATGTCCACTGCTTTTGAACTGATCCAGAAGGCTCAGACGTTCACCAAGCTGGATTTGCGCAATGCTTACCATCTGGTTTGCTTACGGGAGGGGGATGAATGGAAGATGGGGCCAAACACCCCTAGTGGTCATTACGAATACCAGGTCATGCCATTTGGACTTACTAATGCTCCGACAGTTTAGCCCTTGGTGAATTATGTTTTGAGTTTCTGAATGTTTTCGTTTTTGTGTATCTTGATGACATTTTAATCTTTTCTCCAGATAAGATGCATGTGTATGCTGTTCTCCAGCGTTTGTTGGAGAACCAGCTTTACATGAAAGCGGAGAAATGTGAATTCCATGTCACCACTGTCTCTTTTCTGGGTTTCATTATTTCCCCAGGTCAGGTGGAGATGGACCCCAGGAAGGTTGAGGCGGTGGCTTCTTGGCCCGCTCCCTGCAACCATAAGAAGGTTCAACAGTTACCTGGGGTTTGCTAACTTTTACAGGTGGTTCATATGAAACTTCAGCACTGTGGCAGCCCCGTTGCTATCACTAACCTCTCCTCTTGTGCCTTTTAAGTTGATTCCCCAGGCTAAGGCCGCTTTTTGGCGACTAAAGGAGCTATTCACCACTGCTCCTTACTGTCCCAGACCAACATTGACAGTTTGTGGTGGAAGTGGACGCATCGAACGAGGGGATTGGGGCCGTGCTCTCCCTGTTTTTTTTACCATTTTCACTTCCTCCTGTCTTTCAGGCCCGGTTCGCAAAACACCAAGTCTGATGCTTAGAGCCTATTGCCAAGAATCGCGGACCTATCTTACCACTGCACCGCGTGGTAGGTGCAGTTTCATGGCATATATTAGACGAGGTTGAGCAGGCTGTTAGTGGGGTCCCGGCTTCTAGTGGTTGTCCAGAGAACAGGAAGCATGTGCCTGCATCTCTGCGATCAAGGGTCATTCACTGGGCTCACACATCCTTGCTTGCCTGTCATCCGGGGGTGAACAGAACTATGTATGTCATCAAGCAGTATTTTTGGTGGTCTAATTTAGAAAGAAATGTTAAAGCGTAAGTGGCTGCCTGTCTGATCTGCGCGTGTGGAAAGCTCTCTTCTAGGCCTTCGGCAGGATTGCTGTGGCCCCTGCCTATTCCTCTTCGTCCCTGGTCCCACATCTTTTTGGACTTTGTCACAGGACTGCCGGAATCTCTGGGTCACACTACGGTCCTGACAGTGGTGGACCGCTTCTTGAAGATGGTTAATTTCATCCCGTTGCCCAAGTTACCCTAAGCCAAAGAGTCGGCTGAGGTCATGTTGCTCTAGGTTTTTCGTATACATAGATATCCCTGTGACATTGTGTCCCGTGGTCCCCAGTTTGTTTCTAGGTTCTGGAAGGAGTTTTGCAGACTCATCGGCACCAAGATGAGCCTATCCTCGGGGTACCACCCGCAGACTAACAGTCTGACAGTCAGAAAGACTCAACCAGGAGGCCTGCCTACGTGCTTGGTGATGCAGTCCCCTTCCTCCTGGAATACGCACACAACTCTCTGCCCATGGCTGCTATAGTTATGACCCCTTTCCAGTGTGGAAACCAGAATGGTTACCAGCCTCCTTTGTTTCAGGAGAATAAGAGTGATATCTTGGTTCCCTTGGCGCATGCCTTGGTCCGGCGGTGTGCCTGATCCTGCGACGAAGCGCGGTGCGCATGAAGATGGATTTGGATCGCCGTAGACGAGAGGCTCCGGTGTGCCATCCTGGCCAAAAGGTTTGGCTTTCAACCAGGGAGCTGCCGCTGCATGTAACTTACTGGAAACTCGCTCCCAGGTTTGTGGGCCATTTTCCCATAACTAAGGTGGTTAAACCCGCTTCGGTGCTCCTGCGCCTTCCTGGGTCGCTCAAGGTCCATCCTACCTTCCATGTCAGTCAGGTGAAGCCAGTGGTGGAGAGCGTCCTGGTTCCCCCGACCAAGCCCCAGCTGCCCCCCGGGTCATCAATGGTGATCCGGTCTACACGGTCAAGAGGTTGTTGGCTGTTCGTTGACAGGGTCGCAGGAGACAGTTTCTGGCCGATTGGATAAGTTATGGTCAGGAGGACTGATCCTGGATTCCTGCAGGGTTTATTGTGGACAAGATGCTGATAAGGGACTTTTACCGGCGGCATCCTCGGGTTGCTGGGCCTGGACGTGGGAGGTGCTGTAAGGACTCGCCAGTTTTGTTAAGTTATGTCCTTTTTTTGTTTTTGTTTTGGTTCATTACCTGTTTTATTTTGTAGTGTAGTCTCGCCGCTTGGCTTTTTTTTCTTTGTTGCATGTACTGTGTTGCCAGATTGCCTCCCACGCCCTGATTTGTTTCATCTGTTGCTCATTTCCTGGTGAATTTAGTATGTGTTTTTTCCCAGTCCCATGTCAGTTAGTTTTGATTTGGTCATGCTCTACGAGCTCTACCAGGCCAGAGAATTCCTTGTGATCAGAGATTGTATGTTGAATAAATAGTTTAGAAGATAATTCAGATTGAAGACCCTTTGTTTGCTATCACATCTGCGGTTTGTTTTTGGAAACTGTTTTTTTCCCTCGAATAAAGAGTGATTTTTGGTTGGACACGTCAGCGTCTGAGTTCTCAATCAACCCAGTGACCAGATCCATGACAATGATATAGCAACTGCTCTGTCTCAGAATGGAGTGCACTGCAGAGGGTGCTGAAAACTTCCCAGCGCATCACTGTAACTCCACTCCCTGCCATTGAGGATGTCCAGCACAAGCAGCGTCTGCGGAGGGATTGCATTGTCAGGTACACCTCTCACCACAGACTGTTTGCCCCTCTGGAAGATGCTACAGGACTCTCTGTTTTGAGTCCAGAAGGCTCAGGAATAGCTTTTTCCCCCAGCTGGCACCTTGATGAACTCTGCACCATGGTGATAGTTAGATTATTCATGTCTCAGCCTGAATGAGCTGGTGACCTCATACGCTTCATCTTCACTGTTGCAGTATTGACTTCAGTGGCTGTAGGTGAGTACAGTAGATTAAATAAAATTATTGTAGATGTGTTCTTCAAAATGGTTGCATTCTTGTTTTTGGCTGCACATTTCTAAACTGCAGCACATCCAATGGCTTGTGGTACAAATGATCTGAAAGGGAATTGAAGCATCAACCAAATCAATACATGCCCCAAAAGAACACAAACACATTTTCAAGTAAGACCGTGGTACTCTGAAGTGGAACATTGACCATTTGTCTTGTGGTCTCCCCTTGCTTTTAATTTTAATGCAATTTTATGTGAAATTTTAGCAGCCTATCTACTCCATTATAAACTTTGGCAAGGGTAAGAAAAGGGAATTGTCGTCTAATTAATTATTTCCAGCTTTTGTTTCTAATTAAATGCATGGTTAGTCTACTCTGTGAAGGTGGGTGTATCGCAACAATGCTGTTTTACCAGCACAGACACACTCGGTGAGCCCGGTTCTGACTGTCACACCCACGCATCTACAAGAAACATGATGCTGAGCAGCAAAACAAAGGAAAGTTTGGAAAGGAAAAGTAAAGGAAAGTGTAATGGAAATGGAGGCCCACTGTTTGCCAGCCACATTTTTTAAAGCAACATTATTTTACAGTTGAATCATATAAAATGTGTTTGTGCACGTCACCATCCCTGCAGCAGCTTGGAGCTCAAGAACACCATGCTAAATTTATATGAGGCTTACCATAAGCACGAAAAGGGAACCTAAACCATGTCCTACCTTATAACTATGATTAATGGCTGCCAACTGTCATACATGCATCAAGAACAGAGCCATACATCATGCAGTAACTACAGCTGGCAAATACTGACAAGTACACTGAAACCATGCCACAGCATAGACATAATAGCCCGTTTCAGTGTTCAAGCTTTTTTGATTTAATATTCAAGTACATGTGTTGGAAAAAACATTTAATATGTACAATTTTGGCAAAATAGAAAAAAGAACAAAAAAATATGGACGCATACACACATACACACACTCAGACACACACACCTCTATTCTTGTGTAATCCGTCATCTTGCCTATGGTTTTAATTCCTGTTAACTGCATGGTTGCATACCGCTGCATCGTTCATTCTAATGGAATTGAATAACAGAGCTGCTTGGCTGCACTTGCACAGGCCTGCTTTAATTGGAATGAATGTTTTTTTTTTTTTTTTACTGAAATATTCAGGCGAATTTTTCTCAGTTTATAGACAATGTGTGGTTCAAGTATTAGTCAGTTCCCCCCCTCTGTAGCTATGTAAAATATAGACAGTATAAATATGGACAAATGCCCCCAGACAGCTTTGTATTGAATGGAAATGAAAAGTATTGCAGCTTATCGTATTTTATTTTGTGTATGCAAATTAAAGTGATATCTTCAGTTTACAACATGTTATATACATATACACATACATAATAATATGTATATGCATTCTGAATGACTGCCAGAAATGGTATGTAATGTCTATATTTCCAAGCACTGTAGTGGTCTGGAAGAATCAGTTGACAGGGTGGGCCTTCACAGATCAGAGTGACCTACATTGCCATGTACTTCTGAGGTGTGGAGTACAAAATGAAATGTCACAGGATATTCACAATACTTATTTATTAGTTCTGAAGAATAACTTAAGTTTGCTGTTTACCCAGCAGAAAAACAACTCTGCCACCTAGCAGTAGCTAACTCACTAAATCACGAACTACATTTATAATTATAGGTTACTGTAGAGAGTCTTTGGTTGGTAAATGTATGTGCAAAATCCAGGCATGACTGGCTATTGTGTCTATCTTTCCCACTTTGAAATTACACACAAATACGGCAAAAGCCCAGATGTCCCAGTTTTCCTCCACCACATAAACACAGTATGCGTTTACAAAACTGTGGAGCTGGGAACAGCATTAATATAGTGTAAAATCCCAAAAGCGAAAGTAACCTGATCTGTTGCTTAACAGGTGATCCGTGCAAATAAATATATCAATCTCTAAATAAATAAAAAGACATTTGTAAGCGCAGGAAGCTTTTTGACAGCAAAAAGGATCAGCTCTGTGAAGTTTAAGTTAAAAAGCTGTAAGTAAAATTACATTCAAGTTGTGATTTGTGCATTTGTAAAACACTTGCATTTGTTTTTATGGTTTTCAAATTGCTTGTATGTGGATTGGAACACACATTTATGTCTACCTGGAGTTATGGACAAATCATTGTTTATGATTACAAATCTTGTTTTTCATTTACAAATCGTATTCTTCATTTGCAGATGAAATTTGAATTCAAAAACAGAATACACACTAGAATATAAGAGTAAGAACACAAAACACACTATGACCACTATGATATAATATCACTATGATATAGTATGTGCCAAATGGAATAGATTCAGATGTAATTTGATTAAGAATCAGAATCAGAAATCCTTTAATAGTCTCGCAGTGGAGAAATGTACATTGTTGCAGCAAAAGTGTACAGTGCAGAAGAGAGAAAAATAAAACCAAAGTAAAAGTAAAGAATATAAATAAGTAGCATGGTAAGAGTGCTAGCCATGCAGTCTGCCTTAACAAACATTTGTGAAAGAAAGACGTTAAGGAACCACAGCAACTCAGCCACAAAGTGACAGACCACGTAAACTTACAGAGCCAGGCCGCCGAGTGCTGAGGCGGATAGTGCGTAGAAGTTGCTCTGGCAGTAATGTCAGCACCAAAACTGTGCACCGGGAGCATCATGGCATGGGTTTCCATGGTCGAGCAGCTGCATGCAAGCCTTACATCAACGAGCACAATGACAAGTGTCGGATGGAGTGGTGTAACTGCATTCCGGAGCAGTGGAAACGTGTTCTGTGGAGTGACCAATCACGCTTCTCTATCTGGCAGTCTGATGGACGAGTCTGGGTTTGGCGAATGCCAAGAGAACGTTACCGGCCTGACTGCATTATGCCAACTGTAAAGTTTGGTGGAGGAGGGATAATGCTATGGGGTTGTTTTTCTGGCATTGGCCTAGGCCCCTTAGTTCCAGTGGGGGGAAATCTTAAAGCTTCATCTTACTAAGTTAGAATATTTCTATGCTTCCAACTTTGTGGAAACAGTTTGGGGAAGGCCCTTTTCTGTTCCAGCATGACTCCAGGCATGGTTGGATGAGTTTGGTGTGAAAGAACTTGACTGGCCCTGACCTCAACCCCATTGAACACCTTTGGGATGAACTAGAACGGAGATTGCGAGCCAGGCCCTCTCGTCCAAAATCAGTGTCTGACCTCACAAATGCTCTTCTGGATGAATGGGCAGAAGTTCCCACAGACACGCTCCAAAATCTTGTAGAAAGCCTTCCCAGAAGGGTGGAAGCTGTTAGAGCTGCAAAGGAGGGACCAACTTCATATTAATGCCTATGCATTTGGTATGGGGTGTCATTATATATAAGGATACAAGAAGGGCCAAAGCCGTCTCTTTTTTCTGAGGAGGCTGAGGTCCTTTAACATCTGCAGGACGATGCTTAGGATGTTTTACGAGTCTGTAGTGGCCAGTGCTCTCCTCTACGCTGTGGTGTGCTGGGGCAGCGGCCTGAGGGTGGAGGACACCAACAGACTGAACAGACTGATTAGCAGGGCTGGTGACATAGCTGGGGTAAAACTGGACTCTCTGACGGTGGTGTTGGAGAGGAGACACTGTCCAAGTTAAGGGGCATCTTGGACAATGAGTTCCACCCACTGTATAACTGTATAACATATTCATGGGACACAGGAGTACTTTCAGCAGTAGGATGATCATTCCTAAATGCACTACTGAGCACCACAGGAAATCCTTCCTGCCTGTGGCCATCAGACTATACAACTCCTCACTCTGACAGACAGTGAGGGGTGGTGGAGAACACTGGACTCTAATAGTGCAATAACTCCATCAATCCTCTTATG